>CAUHTR010004498.1:0-35746 GCA_959609185.1 Schmidtea polychroa | reverse complement strand
AATCTTCTTTAAGCGATGCACGCAGGTCTGACTTAATTATTTTCAGAGCAGAGAACAATCTTTCGACACTGACTTGCGTTGGCGGTAAAGCGGTTACAATTCTAGCTACATTTTGAATAATTTTTGGGTTCACATCGATAGCTTCTTGGACGTTCAATTTCGATGATCGATCATATTTTTCAACTTCTTCCAAAGCGGTAAAAAACTCATTTTTAAACTTCTGCTCTTCTGTATCTGGTTCCTTTTCATTATATCGCTTTCGTTTTATAAGATCCAATTGATTTAAATATTTTTCAAAATCCACATCTTCATTTGAACTGGAAGAAACTGATTCCTGACTGGAGGTGATGTTAAAATGCTCGATCTGTGTTTCACGATTTAGTGCCGGAAAACATTTGATGCGAACGGTGATTTGATAGAGCGTTTCTTTGGCTTTGCAATATGAAGGTCATTTAGTAATATTCGGCTCATTGGATCAATATAAATAGCGGCTAATAAAATTTCATTTTGCAAAAGCAGTAGTTCCCTTTTATTCATGGAAGATATAATAGCACTGGAAATCGGTTCATCAGTGCGGGACAACTGATAAATTAAGTTTTTCCACTCAAAAAAGAAGGTCCCAGGAGTTATATCTTCAGTTTGTAATTTTTTCGTCAGAATATATGGACGTAATAAAATATTTTCTAATCTTGCGGCTTGTCCCCATTCGGTTTCATTTAGACAAAGATTTGAATTATCCATATCTGCAAAAAATCCTTTTAATTCAAGCAAACGCTTTATCATAAGGTAAGTGCTTCCCCAACGTGTAGCTTGATCTAAAATCGCACCTTTCCCAGTCTCGCTGTGACAGCCATTTGTCTCAACTTCATAGTAATATCTGCTGCATCATGGTTTTTTAAGCCATCTCGTATTGCTAATTGCAATGTATGCACAGCGCATCTCATATGTTGAATATAAAATGATTTGGATACTTCTTCACAGAGATCATCCAAGTCTTCATTATTTTGCTCTACTGAGAGTTCAGTTGCATCAAAATTGTCCTCCGTAACCGACACCTCTTTATTTTCCTGATTTAATTTCTCCGTAACACTTAGCATATTTGAAGCGTTATCCGTTACTATGCATAAAATCTGCTCTTTTTAATTTTAAAGTCCTTTAGAATTTCTTCCAATATATTTTTTAGGTATTCACTTGTGTGATGAGCTTGAGTATCTTTCACTGCCAAGGTCTGAGTTATAGTTTCTTTGTTATTATTAAAGCGGACATTAATTGCAATATAGTTTACTCTATGCCGAGTACATCCATCCATTTTAATAAAAACAAAATTGCCTTCTAATTTTTTTATAAGATAACTTCTTTGTTTTTCAGCCTCATCTAATATTATTTTTCTAATACTTTCTCTTCCTAAAGAAACTTTAAGTTTACTAGCCATTTCACCATTTAATTCTAAAAATGCTGGCTGTGAAAAAAATGATATCGATATACTGTTTTGAACCACCATTTTTATTAAGGCAGTTTTGAAGCCTTCTGCTGTCATTGTCACAGTAATTTTATCGCTAATGTAGAATTTGGATAATCTGGGTTCCGATAAGTTTGATGCGGAGGACGATGGTGTAGCGGTCTTCGGTTTAGTATTTGCCTTATCTACTTCTAGTACTTTCGGATGATAACGCTGCAAATGTCGTTTTAAATTTGATATTCTGCCAGTTGCTAATTGTACTTTGCACATTTGTTCTTCATCACCTTCTATATGATGACATAGGCATTCATAGAATTTCCCATCTGATGTAATTGAATGCTTAAGTAATGCCGATTTTAATTTTTTATCCATGTTGAGGCCTTTGAAAATACTAAATTTTTAACTGCAAATATTAAAAACAATACTATTAAACTCGAAACTTATTAAAGTAATTGCAAATAAATTATTTAAACACAACTTACGTTTTAATGCACACCAAAAAAAACTTTATTTAACTTCCCTACAACAAAAAATTTCACGATGTAGTTTGGTATTTATTAATAATTTCAGTTGTTGTCTAGTTTATTTTAAAAAAATTACTAATGCTCTTTAATTAAGATCAGCATGTATTTATACCAAAATTAAACTAGGATAATAATAAATTTATATGGGTTTTAGAATTATTTGTAATTTTCTTATATTTACCTGTCTGACAACCGTTTTTTAAAAATATTCTTAGAGATTCTTAGAAAAGCAAAAGGTAAAAATAGTTTATTAAATAATTCTGAAAAAGATAATTTTATTGCTATACAAAATCCTAAAAATGTTGAAAATTCCTCTTAAAATTTTAAATTTTACTCGGAGTCGGAGTCGCTTCTGTTAACTCGACTCCGACTCCAGCTCCGACTCCCCAAAAATGCACGACTCCGCGACTCCGGACTCCGACTCCAGCTCCGACTCCACAGCCCTGCAGAATATATTATTCTATACTTTTTTTGGTTCGTAGCATTCAGTTGATTATTAGTAATAATTTAGACATGTCAATGTAATTATAAAAGTTATTTTGAATATAATGCCACTTAAATTTTAAAGTTGCAATAATATAAAAAATTAAATATTATTTAATTCAATATCCGACCATTCTTGATTTACCTAATTTTGAACTATTTATGTACTTGTTTTAATATTTGTATTTAAAAAATTTAAGAATGAATTTTAACACTCCTGATTGTGACGAGGAAACAATGGAGAAATTAGCAGATTTGCAGTTTAAAATAGAAACTGCTGGATTCATTATATCTACAGCTTTAATATTAACAGGTAATTATTTTATCTGAAAAATCATATTAATTAAATTTAGCTGGTTTTGTTCTCGATAACCTCAGAAGATAAATCGCATTGTATTTAATTAGTTAAAAATATATTTTTTAGATAAATTCTATTGCTTTGTTTTACATTCTTTTCTTGTTCAATTTATAATAGAAATCTTTTGTCAAAAGATCATCAAAAGTTATTGGTGTATTAAGTTGATTTACTTTATCCAGTGTACTAAATCCATAAAAGTATCTATCTGCGAATTTGTCACAACGAACCGCCATTTTAACAATGGTAGTGCAATATATTTTCGTTTTTAATCATCGTGTATTGTCAGCTGAAATGAGTTACCTTAATTATAGGAAAACATTGACAGTTATATTGTTCCAATGTATTATAGGCATACAAATAAGGAAAGTAATCATCTTTATTAAAATGTGGGAGTGAAATGTTGGCTAAGTCATCATCTCCGGGTTCAGTTAAAACTCCAGACAAAAAATCAATTTTTATCTGACTTAATTATTTAATTCTTATTAAGTGAAAATTCATTAGTTTTATAACAAATTAACTATTAGAATTATTATTTTATCACTCCTAGTGTTCAGGATCGCATTTGTTATTAAGTTGTACTAAATTGTGTTTATATAATTTAAATTTTAGCGTTTTCGAGAAAAATAATAGTTGGAACACGAGTTTATCTTGGAAATGAACATTGACAAACACACCAAATTAATGAAAACTATGGTAATTGAGCATGAAAAGATCCATTGTCCCAGCCAGGAATAATGAATGGTAAAGCGATGTATGACCCATCGGCAATCTTGAATCTATAAACAAATGTGCAACGAGTAGTTATAACACAGTAGCTTACTGATTTCCACCGATATGTAAATCGTCAACATGTTATTTTTATGGATGATATAAGCTAATATTCATGAAAGCGTTTAGAGAAAAGTTGATGACAGATTAATGAGCAACCCCAGAAAATGGAAATAACACTTCTATGTGCAAACCGTATAATAAAATTGATCACTTTTTCAATAATTAATCCTTGATATCATATCATAACTATAATTAATTAATTTATAATTTCTATTTCACATTCCCTTTTTTAAATTTCACTCATTACATGGTTCCTATTAATATCTTTCTATTTTCCATTAACACTTCGAAATTACTTTCATGTGTTTCCTCAATAAATTTATCTGTCATAATCAGAATTATTCCAAATATCATTCTTCACTAAGACAAGTTCTCCCGTAACTGAAAGGGGTCGGTAGTTTGAAGGAAATTCTTTAATAAGGAGTCTAAAATAGCTCGGTATAAAATCGGAATTTAACTCATTTTACCAGCATCGATTAAACTAGTCCACTGAACGGGATATATGAGCATTAATAAATGTTATTAGTGGGAAGGTAAAAAGTGAAAAACTAAAATAAGTTATCTAGAATAAAATCCACCATCAACAGAAATTGACAGGTTTAATCCCTTTCAAGCTAATTTTTGTGCAGAATGTAAATATTTACTGAAATTTTCAGATTTTCATAGAAAAGAATTTACAGAAAATTCTACGTAAAACTCTGATTTTGTTGCATATATGATGAAACCTATGAAGAACACTAAAAAAGAACTAGTGGCTTTGTCATATTCCACTTAGAACCGCATAAGAAACAAAGGGAAACAATACTCGTATAAAGTGATCATACTGCATTGATTTGAACTTCTCAATATAGGATGAAAGAATGAAAATTTGAATAGCTAAAGAAGTGGCAAGTATTTTAAGAAATGGAGAATCATGTAGATTATTTATATAATTGATTTGTTTAACCCTCTCCGTATATTTGTCGAATATATTCGACATTAAAGCAAGATGTCACTTCCAGTTTCATAGGCCATTGCAAAAGTACATCGTTTTCACCGCGCATTATGAAAAAGAAAACAGAAAGATGTGTCCCTTTTCCAGCTTTGAATCCATCGGGATGAAGCTGAAGGCACATTTTGTAACCGTTTTTGTGGGAATAAAACGGGTCACTATAAATATCAGCATTATTTTTTACACGGAGAGGGTTAAATATTAGTTTCTTTAGTAGTGTTTGACCCCTTTACCATCAACTTCTTTTTCTGAAATTGACCCTTAATTGGCGACTTTATTTGCGGCTATAAAAAAATTAATCTTTTAATTATTTTTCAAACATCCTTATCAACAATAACGAACAACTAATAACGAATAACAGTTAACTAATTAATAACAAATAAAGCAGTTTTTAGTATTGTTGTAAAGTAATGAGTAGTGGATAACAAGGTACTGAAAAAGATGAACAATTGTTTTGCAAGTTTGTGTCTTTTGCTCCAACCTTTTGTAAGAATTTTTTTGTATTGTTTTCAATTTTATTTATCTGACACACTAGAACAGCATAATGTGATGATTTAGCCTATAGCGATGAGTTAATACAGCTACATTGATGTTTGAAACGTTTTCTGAGATTTCATGGGAAATGTTTTTTGTATAATTTTTTATTTTGTTTAGCTCTGCCATACATTCTTGCCCTCAGCAGGACTAGAGTTGTAGTAGATGCATGGTTATTATGGTTTGATGTTTCTAAATGACCTAGAACGACGTATTTACGTTTAGCCGAGTATACTCGGGTCTACCGTGCTGCAGTACGCTTTCAAATATATAAAACGAGTTAACTCGGGTCTACCGGTTATCAGCCGGTTTCGGCTTGACGAGTATCCTCGGGTCTACCGGTAAAGGGGTTAATAGAATATTCATGGAATTTAAAGATTTCTGAAAATAAAGTGACTGAAATTGAGCAAGATTGATTTATTCATGACAGAATAAGAACATGTTCGAAATCGATATTTTATTTGGAGTAATTATTTCTTCTCACGATTTAGTTGCTAAGTAATCCGTAGCTCCCGTATACTTTAAATATTTCATAATTACTTTAAAATTTGCAATATATATATATATACTAGAAATTCACTTGAAAAAGGCAGCGCCATAAATTCGTGAGTATCTAAAAACATCGATATATTACTGATTTATAGTCTTCAAGCTTGTAGAGACATACAATTAATTTGAACAAATAATTTATTGTAATTAACATTGTTGAAAAACTTAAACATCAACAGAGATACCATTGTGAATAAGATGAAGGTTTCTGTTTCGTGTATTTATGACATATTTGATCCATTGATTTTGACTCGATTTGATGATTGTTCGACTTCAGTGACAACTTCAGTTACTTCGTTAGACATGTTTGAATTTGATGATTTTTTAAATTGAATTTGATAATTATTTTCGTAAAAAGTGAAAGTAAAAGATTATTTAAACAATTCTTTTTAATTTTTAATTTTAATTTAATTAATTTAATAATATATTTTTAGTTCAATTATTAAATTAATAAAAGTGCTAGTCAGAGGCACTACAAAGCTCTCTTTTTAATAAATTCAATGGAAAAAATAAAGATTATAAAGATAATAATCAGTGGTGAAATGGGAAAAAAAGTTCTTATAATATATATATATATATATATATATATATATATATATATATATATATATATATAATATAGTAAGAAAAATAATAAAACACACACTTGAATTTTTAAAATGTTTTAATAAAACGCACAGAAGTATCAAATTTTCGGTACTTTCCTTTGCTTAATTTTCAACAAAATGAAATGTATTGTTCAGTGGCAGAACTTCAAAATTTGGGCCCCCCGCGCAATGTAAACTATTTCCACTTAAATTTTTCGGTTAAAGTTTAATACATAGTTATTCACAGCAGCCGCTATTCAATGATAGTTTTATGTTTGTAGGCAAATATAACTGCGGGGAAAATGTTTCAGAAAATGATTGTAAATATTTTTTTAGTAATAATTTTGGGCCCCCGCAACGCAGGGTCCTGCGTCCACTAGTTACGCTACTGGTATTGTTGTAGATTTTTAATTAGCGCGTTAATTGTTTACGAATACAAGTTAAAACATGTAAGTATAAGACTACAGAAAAAGATGCATGGATATAACCAATCGAGTTTATTAATTTTTGGAGGAATTTTGTCGTACTTTTAGAATTAATTGTATTGTTTTTTATTATTCACTGATTAAAAGTATTAAATTCTTACTAACAATGTCATTTTTTCATACTTTTACTATAATAAAAATGTGAAAAAAACATTTATCTAGTGTTCAACGTTAATTTATCTATCTATTTAATCCAAGTCAGGTTTATTTTATTTATTATTAAATGCCGGAAATAAATTTCAAAATATAATACTAAACAATTCATCAGTTAACCGGAATCACCAATCAGACAAATAATTTAATAATTTAATTTCCCTCCATAATATTAAATTATATTGTTTATCCAGCGACTTCACTCTCATAATTATTATTGTCATCATAATTATTGTCATAATTATAATCAAGGCAAATTATTTTTTCAACATGAAAGCAATTTGTAATAAATTAATAACATTTTCTAGTAATGAAAATGAAAGCCGGAAGACAATTTTCAGTACGCCTTCTCTAGTGTTCTTTTGTTTTAATTAACTAAATATTTTGTCTTGAATCATGTTTCTGATTTATTTGCAACAATTCGAGGGGTATGAATACATTTCTATATTATTCCCCAACTAATTTAAAATTTGTTATATTTTAATTAGGAAAAAAATTATTTGTTTCTTTTGAAGTTTTAATGTTGATCATTGTTGTAAGTTGAGATAATAACCAGGTCAATATGACCTCTATGCAGTGGTGAGCTATGCATGTCCCGCGGGGGCTCGGCAGAGCCCCTTGTTAACTTTTTAAAATTTTTGCGAGCCCCTTGTTGTTCTTTCAACTGTGATTTTGCGTTTCACTTTAAATTAAAATTTTTATTGTTTTGGTAGTAAACATTTTTAAAACAATTTTACCGCATTTGTATATCAAAAAAAATTTTCTGGACGCTTTTATATTTTACTAAAAAAGCAAATTCGGAAAAAAAGGATTTTTTTTCTGTACGAAAAACACCTAAATTTTTTTTGCGAGCCCTTTGTTTTTTTCACAGCTCAATGTTTTATTTTTATTTCAGAATTTTATAGAGTTTGCAGGTACAATGCGAATTTTAATGAAGCACTTGACTTTTGAGTGTGGTTCCATGTTTTGATATTTTATAAAATAATACAATCTGTTTTACAAGAATTACAGAAATATAAAATTTTAAATACTATTCTAACACAAAATAAAGAAGCGAAAGCTTGTTCTAGTGCGTGTTAGCAGGACCAAAGTGTAGGTTAGATAAAAACTAGTTATAAGCAAGTCAGTTAGTGTGGATTCTAAATAACGACAATNGCATTTAGGGAGAATGATTCAGTTGATGCCTGGAGAAGATGGACGATCAAAATTAGTGAATAGATTAAAAGTAATCCAACTAATATTGATATATACTTTTGATGATATCTTTCATTCAGAGGTAAATTGGATTTGAAATCTTCATAAATGACAAATGGAGGTGTAGTGCCTTCGCATTATTAATTAATTTAGTTTATTTTTTGTATAATTAATTAAATATTTTTTAGAAGTTTTAAAACTTTTCGTTTGAATTACTAAAAGATTAGATCGAGTCGATTTTCAAAAATGCAAAAGAAGAAAAGAAGAAAGAGAAAATTTAACGTTTTCAAATTTTAAAAAACAAAAACATGTCTTACAAACTAACAGCAAGAGCAAAAATTATGCTAGATGAAGATGTAAAATCAAATCCCCAATTACAGCAACAATAGCAGATAAAACAAATCAGAGAACTACTCGCTCATCGATGTAATGTCGTATAACCATGAAATTAATGTGAACAAAAATTTTGGTATTAATAAATTTGTATTCAATATCAAATTGATTTTCGTTCTAATTCTCCATTCATCAGCTTTCTGTGAGGATAACTCCCTCACGACACGGGGTGTTATTATTTTTTACCAATTTCTGAATTCCATATTTTTATTCTCGGGTAGTGTATATAATGTTGTACTCAATTAATTTTTCCTGCACAATTCTTGATATTTTTCAAATGCTTTTTGTTTGCGAAACTCATTTAAGCAATTTCATACCACATGCAACAAATCCGAAAATTACACTTTTCACTAAAATGGCAATTTATCAATTTTGGCAAGTTAGTTACTGCAGTATAATGATATATTACAACCTCTATCAGTAATAAAAGAATTGGATTCACTCCAGATACTTTTTCTTGGTGAATTATTTCTAAATGTGAGTGTTTCATTACAATATCATCAGTAGATGAATAAGGGTCCGCTAACTCGAGTACCACCACACCCCTGCTGAGACTTTTTTTTCAAAAAATTCCTAGCATTTTTATGTAGCACAAGTGTTTCTGGTAGTTCTATATAAATAAAAATAAACTAACATTGTAAATTTCAAAACTTTATTTCTTAGCCTTATTTCTGTAAAATAAATAATAATATATAAATGAATTTTATAATTTTCAACCGCAATATTCATTATGTTTAACAATGTTGATATTTTTTTCTGGCTAAGCAGTTTCACAAGCTTTTTCATGGTAATTGACACAGAAAAAATTTTCAAATATGCCCCAATATATTCATTATTTTCCAATTCCTTACAATCAGCATCTTCATCAATAAATTCTAAAAACTTTTCGAGTAAATTCAGGAAGCCAACTTTCAAAATCTTTCAATGTTTCATTACTCGATAATCCAAACGCAATGAAAAAAGCTTCGGTATCCCGCCTAATTCGAAAGTTAAGAAGCTGATCCCCACGCATTGGCCCAAAGAAGAACCATGTTCTTTATTAGAGGCTTCTCAATCGGTATATAAAATTGGTGGCAGTTATTAAAAATATAAATAGGGCAATTAAATTTACGCATGCATCTATTTTCAAATCATACATAGATAAAAATACATAATTAAGAGCTAATTCTAGATGTCAGTTCTATAGGGATTTGTACAATTTATTTAAGAACAGCTTATACGGTAAATCCGCAGAGAATCTGAAAATACGGATGAATTTGAGGCTATTCTATTCAGTTGAAAGGATGATTATAAATGCCTCAAAACCACCTTTCAGGAAATCAATCAAAATTGATGATGACCTGATTGTTGCTCATCTGAATGAGGATTCTATATGTTTAGACAGGCCTAGTTATATCAGTTAATCAGTGCTAGACCTGTCTAAACTAAAGATGTGTAGAATTAGCCAAATTTAGGACTGCATTTAAATGTGACATAAATATTGTTGCCGGAGACACCGACTACTTTTTCTTAGAGATAAAGCACTGTAAGCTTGACACTCATTTGCCAGCAATGATACGTGGTTAATCAAGATCCTGCTCATCCTTTATATTCAAAGACTTTGTATTTGGTAATAGAAAAATTTAAGGACGGAAGTAAAAGGCTGGGTTATAATGAATAGGTTTTCTTACGCCGTAAGTGTTATAGTTTGTTAGGAGATAAGGAAATACTTAGAGCTAAAGGTGTTAAGTTGTTTAATACTAAGAAAGGGCACCAGTCTTATTTAGACTGCTATAACAACAGCGTAGTACAATTACGGTGCCACAAACAAGAATAGAAACACGCAATCATCAGCTCTTTACTTTCAAAAACAGTAAGATAACCTTGTCGAACAACGATGACAAGAGAATATTGGTGAGGCCTAATACCAGTCTCACATATGGATATTATGCAGAAGTCGATGATCTAAATGTTGGCCAGTTATTTTCAGAAGTTGGACCACTTTTTGGCGAAATGAACCCCGATTTCAATATTGATGAAGAAGGAAATATTGATTGTGATGACGCCGATATCGAAGATGTTTTATTAAGCGACTTATATATCTTTTTAAAAAAAAAATTTGTATTGATTTTAATGTTATTAAAACTTTTAATATTTTTATTCGCATGTTGAAAACTCGTAAGTTTTCACATTTTTTTCCATGTTTAAAAACATTTTTATTGTGTAATATTGATAAAAATCTTTAAATTCCAAAAAATGTTTAAGCATGGAAAGAATATTATTGTTTAAAATATTTGTTGTGAAAACTTGCAATGTTCTCATTTTTAATGTGGTGAATAATAATAATAATAATAATAATATAAATAAGAACTTTGAAAATAATGATAATAATAATAATATTAAAATTAATAATAATAGTAATAATAATAATAAAGTATAAAATGATGATTTCTTGGTAGCAGCATTTATTATTTAAAACAATAAAATGATAATTTAAGCCTTTTGCTGCAAATAATGTATTTAATGAAAGAATTTTAGACTATAAGATAGTCCTTGTCAATCAATATCTATATAAAGTAACTCGGTGTTTTCATCGGTTTTTACATAATGTTTATTTACAAAAGTAAGAACGCCTCTTATTCCACCCTCATAAAAGCTAAACATTTCGTTTTCAGTTTTCAGTTCAATCGGTTCATCTAAAGACATTAATGCAGAAGACCAAGACATACCAGGAATTCCGAAATAATTCAATGGTTCTAATGTATTATGAGCAATAGATTTCAAACGAAATTGTTGAAAGAAATCAGCCAAAAGAAAACAATCAAGTTTTAAGTATATCATCATGTAGTCTAATAAAGTTACGCAATTACTTTCAACCCAAATCTTCTGAGCTTTTTCATATTCAAGTTCAGTGACACCTTCCCAGATCGGTGGTAATTCATAAGTACTTTGTAGAATATCTAAAGATGTAGCGAAATTGTAAGAAAAGATTCCTTTTTCAGAAACTATAGTGCCAGTAAAAACAGAATTAGTTAAAGGTAAAGTATTCAAATTTTTGACTGCTTTAGTTAAAGAATCATTAACAAATTGATAAGAATCAATGAATCTTAAGCTAATTTTTCCTAAATGCGCAATCAAAGAAACAAATTTTTCAGTTGTGATTGGGATACAGCCTAAAGTCCAATTTTTGAATCCTCTATAGCACTTAAAAACTCTCGATGCAATCTAAACCTATGAACTGTTGATAAGATTTAAATCCGGCGAAGTTATTAACAAGTAAAAGACCAGCAGATATTGGCATGTGTCGTTGGAAGTGAACATTATCGGAAGGTAAAATAGCCTCAAAATCGGCATAAACTACAAATGGAGGAGTTACTGTTTTCGACCAATCAGTAAACTGTATTAATTTATTTTGAGGGAAGGTGTAAAGCATCGTTCCTAACTGATTTCTTTTACACAATACTTCATGTTTGTCCAGCGCATGTTTATTTTAAAAACCGTTCAAACACCGCTGGCACCATAATGAACGTATTCGTTTAGGACAACTAGTGTTTATGTGGCAATTCAGTAACCTATTTAAGTTGCTTATAGCAATGTAATGGAAATTGTTTCCTTTATTTAATAATAATAAATTAATTATAGTTCCATTTAAAACTTTGGAACTATGTATAATATCCAAATGCGGATGTTTTAATACATAATTGTCGGTTAATTGTCTAGTATTGTCATAAGTAAAAACATTAATTATTAAACCTGGATTTTTGGCTTCAAATTTCCTAATATCTTTTAGTTTCATTGGTAAATCTGACGAGTCGTATGCAAGGTCGGATAAATTATAACTTGATGTCCTATTTCTAGCATAACTACTAATCTCATCATATTTTAAAATAGCTAAATTTCTATATAGAAAACATGAATCATCAGCGTTTTTTATATTAATTAAACAATATTTATTTTTCAAATAAGTTGGTGTTTCAATAAAACTCCTACTACTTAACCTACTTGGATTCAACAACCAATCCATCATTGGATTGAACAACCAATCCGACCTGGGATTCAAAAGAAGAACTATCTAATTTAATTTTTTTATTTGTAATATTTTTTCTATAGTTGAGGATCTTTTAAAAACACTGTCTTTTTTAAAATTAAACCTATCTAAATGATTTTTATGTTTATTGTAAAATGTAATATATGTTACGGAGTCACTAGTTTTTGCATATGGGGCATATAAAATAAGTTTTATTATAATATTTTTTAATATAATAATTTTCCATTATTGAATGGCAATTATTATTATGTTCTTTTGCCGAACAATAATTTTGATAAAGTATACCTATAAAATAAAAATTTAATAAAAAATATAATTTAAATGAAATATTTTAATAAATGTTAACGCAAAAATTTGCAAATTATTTTTATTTATTACAAGATATATTTACAAAATTTATTTTACAAATTTTATTTACTAAAAAATAAAAATTTACTAAATTAAAAATATTAACATTTACTTAAATAAAAAATTATATTAAATTTCCTTTAAATTATAAAAAGTAATCAATACTTACATTGTAAATTATCATTTCGATTTATTGACACATTGACATAATTTTTCTCTTATTCGTATTACCTAAATTATTAATTAATTAAATCAATAAATTAAAAAACAATGTTTATTTTTCCTTTAAAATTCGATTTCAAATTGTCTTCATTAATATTATCTAAATTAATTAATAAATTAAACAATCAATAAAAGTAGGGTATTGTGTGGACCCGGGAACAAATACATATGACGTCATCGATGACGTCACAAAGACATATGACGTCATACCCCCCGGGGGTATATTTTTTTTAAATATTTTTTTTAAATTTTTTTTTAAAATTTTAAAATTTTTTTTTAAAAAATATATTACGTTGCGGTATTTTAAAAAATATATTACGTTGCGGTATTTAAAAATTTATATTACGTTGCGGTATTTTAAAATGAAAATTTATTTTAATTATTAAATATATTACTTTGCGGTATTTTAAAAAACTTATTTTGACGGTTGACAAAATAAAATTATTATTACACACAATATAGTCTATCCGACAAAATATTCTGTTCCCCCTATGGTCACACACACACAATGTATAAAAATATTATTAGTGTCCACACATGCAACAAGTTAGTGTTCTCATCGATATATTATTAATCTATATACTCAGAGTTTATCCGACAAAATATTCTGTCCCCCTATGGGTACTGCTCACAAGGGTACTGGTCACGCTCAACAACTCGCAAGGGTATTATTAAACAATGTAACACATATTATTATTATTATTATTATTATTATTATTATTATTATTAATATTATTATTATTATTATTATTATTATTATTATTATTATTATTATTATTATTATTATTATTATTATTATTATTATTATTATTATTATATAATTTCTATCACAAATCATGGTTAACAAAAAACACAGTCAAATATTATAAAATTTATAGTATTTTGTTAGCACACACTCGTTATAATAATTAGCAATATAGTTTTTATGGTGTATCAAATCAAAACCTTTCTTTTACATTTATAGTATATCAACCAATCAGAATCATATGGGATTAGTATAAATAAAACATTATATTTCAAACTATTTTAGAAATGTCGCAACAAAATTTTATGGAAAATGTTCTAAACGGAATTGTCACCGCGAATATAATCGACAGCCTCAATTTCCTGATCAATCGAACTGAACAAATCATTGAAGGTGAACATATCGATTATCAGCAGATGATGGAGATGGAATCCCTGGAAACCAAGAAGTATTACTTCAATAGAATATTTCAGTGTCTTTTCGATGAAGACATGAAATGGACAAGGATAATTGTAGGATTCACCTACATGAAGATAATCATTGAAAAAGGTCAACATGACTCAGAACATTATTATCAGTGGTCTTTAGAAGTAAGATTTCTTTTATAATCTATATTTTAATAATATTCATTTCTAGATAATCAAGTCCAAGTTTACCCCATGGATAGAAGCCAATGGCGGATGGGGTGTATTAAATAAACTGGCCTGCAATTTTAAAGAAACTGATGAAATCAAAAGAAAAATGAAAAACTATATAAAACTTACAACTGGAGTTGTTATAATGTATATTTTCTGTAGATATATGAATAAAAATTAATGTTATTGTTTTTAATAGTATATTTAAATAAAAATAATTCAATTTTAAAATTTATTAACACATTCGCAATCGTCATCTCCACATTTCATTATATTTTCAACGACATGATCAATACAATCATTCGTAATATTATCTTTAGGTTCCTCTATAGGTTCATAGATTTCGTCATCAATTTCTTGAGTATCGGTTTCTTCCTGATCGTCAAATCCTGAATCTTGACTCTCAACTACCCAGCCGATATTTAATGCATTTGTACCAGATAATATATCCTCAATTTTTACACCAGATATTTCTGATAATTTTGCTAACAAAAAGTTGATTAATAATTCTAAATAATAAATAATTCGGTATTTAATTAATCATGTTAACCTTTTTCTGCAGTCATTTTCATCACTTTAAAACTATATTATAAGTTTGTTTATAGATTTTCTTTGTTAAATTTGCATGTCATTTGCATTAATGTTGCAATTAATAAAGAGAAAAAACAAATATGACTAATACATTTATTAAATATAACATTAAAATAGTTGTGAAAGTCTAGCAGACATAATTTTCCAAATTGGAGAATACACATCATTATTATCAACTTTATATCCTTGGATTGCAATTGTTATATACCAATTTTCGTTTTCTTTGAAACCGATTTCATCAAAGGAATCATAAAATCTTGCATATCTGTTGTTGAACCAGGCATGTTGATTACAAGATAGATTCGTATTCAACCGTTTGAAAACCTCATCAATAGATTTAATATCTATCATTGAAAGCGTGCCCGATAAGAATTGAAATTTAGTTGGAATTAGCTTGATCGGTGACGCCAATTTCATATTGATTTCTTCTTTTAAAAAATACATTTTGTAGTTGTAGAACATTTGAACAGGTTGTACAAGTTCTGGAACAACTTTTGGCTTTTCAGTGCTTGAAATTTTCTTTGTCATCGTAAATAATGATTAAAATGAAATGGTACAGGGTTTTTATACCTATGACTATTGTTTATCAACCAATCAGATTGCTGCATGTCTTTGTTTAAATTGCATGTCATTTGCATTAATGTTGCATTAATGTTTTTATTATAAATATTGTTTTTTATTATTATTTCTAATATTACTATTATTACTTATATTATTATTATTATTTCTATTTCTATTATTTCGATTTACAAAAACAAAACAATTCAACATAAAAATTTATTTTGATACAATCTGACTCGAGTGGTGATTTCTCAGAGTCTTCACCAAACACCATTCAACATATTGTTGATAACGGAAATTGCAACAGCTACATCCGAAAATGCAAGGAGCCTCTGGTTTCATTTCTTTCATCCCCCTTCCTATCTTGATATCCCATAGAAAGGTGTTTATTATATCGAATATCCAGATTCGTGTTTGGTTGTATACCAAATCCGGAATGATAGCTGGATCTCTATCTTGTAGAATTTCATTTAATTCTGGATAATAGAAGCATAATCTTTGCAGGATAATTGATTGATACTGATCTGTAAAATATATATATTAATGTAATAATAAAAATTTGAAATTACCATAATTTGCATGCTCTTTCATTGAGGTGATTGCGGAACTTTGTATGTTGTACATTTTTGTTGAATAAATGACAACTAAACCGAAAACATTTTGTTATAAATAATCATCAGCCAATTAGATTTCGACCAATCAGAATCATGCATTTTAATTGCATTGAATTTGCAATGATAAATAATTAATTTAGTGATAATAAAAAATCTAAAAATTCTTTTCCTTCAATTATTGATTTAATTTCAGATATGATATTATCAACTATACATTTGTAATCAATATTTTTTATTCCAAGAATTACTATCTTACCGCTAGCGAATATATTTACACACATAGGGTTATATTTTATATATCTCAAAGCTGGAAATAATTCTGGTTCGTAAAGCATGGTATTAATTTAGCCAAATTATTTAAATTACAAGAAAAACCTATATCGGAAGTTACGGTTATCGATTGTATTTCTAAATCATAAACATTATATTCACTAGCTTTGATCATTTCTTTACACCCCATAATTCTACATTTACCAGTTTTGAAATATATTATTGGATATTTTTTACTTCTATTGATAAGTTGTTGTGGTTTCCCCATTGGAAATACCATTTTTGATACATCAGCTTTTGCCCTGTAATTTATATTTGAAAGCATTTTAATGAAATAATTATAAAAAACTCTGTTATATATAGTTATTTTAAAAAGGAGTTCATTTAAATTATCAATATAAACAATAATTATATAGTTTAAATTTAAAAAATGGAATTACGAAATGATGCAGTATACCAAATCGTTGGTCCGAGTGGTAGTGGAAAAACATTATTTGTTTGTAAATTACTAAAATCTAATTTGTTCAAAACAAAATTCAACAATATTTATTGGCATAGGGGCGCCGATGAAGAACATGGATTGACACAATCAAGTTTCTGTCAATTGAAAAACATGAAAATAGTAAAGGGTTTTGATAAAAACTGGTCAAATCGTTTGAAGAAAGATGATGTCATCATTATCGATGATTTGTATCAAGAAGCTAATAAAGAAAAGGATTTTAATAATTTATTCACAAAAATCAGCAGACATGTTGGTGTAACAGTTATTTTCATAACACAAAATCTATTTCATCAAGGTGGTGCACATCGAACACGTAATTTAAATGTACAATATCTAGTTATTTTCAAGAATCCTAGAGATGCAACTGTCATTGATTTTCTTGGACGACAAGCATACCCTAATAACCGTAATTTTCTTATCAATGCATTTCAAGATGCTACGAAAATACCTCATGGGTATATATTTCTCGATTTCACACAACAATGTCCTGATGATATACGGGTAAAAACAGATATTTTCAACCCAAAAGGTGCCATGGTTTATAAACAAAGTTCAAAACAAATTTGAAAACACATAAATCATGTTTTCAAAAACAAGGATATCGAGTAAAAAACAACCAAAAGTTCCACCAACAACTAGTTATACTCCATCTAAAGAACTTATTACAGAAAATTTTCCTGCAATGAATCTCATTTCGAAAAATCCTAAACCTAAACCTAAAAGTAAAACCACTAAGAAAGTAAAAGTTGTTAAAAATCATCGAAGTTTCCCGTTTTTCAATACATTGTTAAAAGCACCCAGTATGAAAAGAAACAGTATTTTGCAATCTTTTCCAAATTATTTTGTCGATGATTTACTCGATATTATACTTAAAGTAGTCAAAGGCAAGATTAAAATCAGTAAATCTAAAAAGCAATTATTGAGTAAACATAGGAAACCTTTGCTATCATTAGTAAATAATAAAAATCGTCAACAAATGAGAAAAATTATATATAAACAACAAGGGGGATTTATCGGTGCATTGATACCTTTAGCAATATCATTATTAGGTGGAATAATAGGAAGTCGATCATAAACAATGGGTGCTAATCCTTCATTACCAGACATTAAATTTAATATTAAATCTTCTTGTTGTAATGGAGAAGATTTGGACGAACCCCGAAGACGAAGCCGGTTTCGGTGGAGTGGCAAAATTAAACAAAAGAGTTCCGAATTCGAAAATGGAAACCCAGAAGTGGTTATCAGACCAGCTTGCGTACAGTTTGAACAAACCAATTCAGAAACGATTCCCAACAAGAGTATATAAAACATATGGAATAAACGATTTATGGCAAATGGATTTGATGGAGATGATACCCTATTCGAAAATTAACAATGGGTATAAATATATTTTAACATGTATTGATGTATTCAGTCGGTTTGCCCGAGCAATACCCGTCAAGGCAAAATCTGCAGATGAAATGTCCAAGTCAATTAATATTTTATTTAAAGATGGACATCCTAATAACTTGCAAACAGATTTAGGTATTATTAATTATTATTATTATTATTATTATTATTATTATTTTAGGTAAAGAATTCTACAACAGTAAAGTCAAGCAAATCCTCGATAAACTGAAAATAAATCACTACTCGGTACATTCTCAATACAAAGCTGCCCATGTTGAAAGATTTAATCGAACATTGAGAGATAGATTAAAGAAATTGTTCGTGCATCAAGGTAATAAAAAATGGGTAAATGTTTTACCGAAAATAATAAAAAGTTATAATCATTCATCACATCGAGGACTTAATGGATTGAGACCGGTTGATATTACATCAAAAACAATCTATTCTAAGAAATCTGTAAAAATTGCAAAACCTAAATATAAAGTCGGTGACCATGTTAGAATTAGTAAAATTAGTGCATCACCATTTATTAAAAATTTCGATACAAATTGGAGTGATGAAGTCTTTGTAATTTCAAAAATAAATACTAGTCAGAATCCTGTAATGTATGTCATCAAAGACAATGATAATAATATTGTACAAGGAAAGTTTTATGAGCAGGAATTACAAGTCATTCCTCCCCCAAAAGTATTTAGAATTCAAAAGATATTGAAAACTAAAAAGGTCGGCAAGGATAAACAATTCTATGTCAAATGGCATGGCTATCAAAACCCATCATGGATATCAGAAAAGGATCTAGTAAAGTGAATTTTTATACTATTTTACCAAGCAATAGTTGCCCGCTTATTCATCCAGATAATCAAGCCAGTAAATTCATGGTCAATCTCCAGAATCCGATTTCTTTAAATGGTGACTGGGAAGTTGCACTGCAAGATTTTACATTCGTGTACAATACATTCCCATTTTATAGTCACTGTAAGATTGATTTCAAAAGGAATGCTATGAAAACATGTAGCGGTATCTTTATTATCAGTAATTATGATAAAACATATCATATTCCAAATCAAATATTAGATCAGCACTGCTCTATGTTTTACAAGGATGGATTAAATATCAGTTGTGATTTTAAACCATTTACAATAACATTCGAATATATTGAAGATGCCAAACGATTGGGTTGCAATAAGTTGAAAAATGAAATTATGGAAACAGAATATTTATTACGCTTTAATCTATTTGAAGCAAACAGTGTAATGAGAGAAGAAATCAAAATATCAGTGTCGTATAATAATGAAGTTGAAGAATCATTCACCTTTGCTGACGAATTATATATTGATAAACTTGATGTGTTACTTAAATATTTAAAGTACAATTGTTCACACATATTTAAAAGTTTGGACATTGTGAAAGATTTGATGTTTACCTTCAGTTTGAATGATGATATTTGCGAAGTTACATTTGATAAAAATTTGACAAATACACTTGGATTAGAGAAGCAGCAATATCGGGAAAAATCGGCTGGTATACGTAAACCAAGAATACTTGAACATCATCAACAAATGTTCATATATACTAATATTATTGAGCCTATAATTGTTGGAAAATATGAACATGACGAAGTTGTCAATATAAATATAGATAATCCCATGTATTTACCAATAGCAAGCTCATGTATAAACAATATAGAAATAAATATTCGTGACGATAGTGGAAAACTTATAAACTTCCCAAAAGACTCAAAAACTCATTTGACACTACATTTTCGTAAAGTAGATGGCTAATTCCGATATTATTAGTATGTATAGTGATAGCCAATCTGGCGGTGAATTACCATATTTTATTGGTAAACAGTACGGATCAGGTTGGTTAAAAACAATAGGGAGATTTGCACTTCCTATTCTTAAACGTATCGGTAGTTTTGGTATGAAAACTGCAAAAGATGTTATTATGAATGAACAGAAAATATTACCATCCCTAAAAACAAATGCTTTAGCTGAGTTAGGGAAGGTTCTACCTGGAGTTGCTGGTATGTTTCAAAAAGATACGCCTCCATCCCCAGCCCCAGCTCCAAAACGTAAAGGACATGGAATATCGCGTATAAACAAACGAATGAAAGGACATGGAACTATATTTGCAAAATGATTTGTGGTAAATCCGAATTATGTATATTTGATAGACCATCGCCTCAAGCGGTAATCGAATTTGGGGCCTTTGAGGAAGTTTTTCCTATGAATTCAATTACTGATAGTAGAAATGATATCGAGTTTTATATTAATGGTTCGCAAACTGAATATTTAGATTTGAATGATACTTTATTGACTGTTCAGATCAAGGTTGTAGATAAAGATAGAAAAGTTTTGGATGCCAATGCAGATGTAATACCGAACAATTTCATGTTTCATACTCTGTTTAAAGATGCAGTGTTGGGATTTAATAATATTAAGATAGAGGGCGGAAATAATACATTCATTCACAAGGCTTTGATAGAAACTATTTTAAATTACAATTCTGATACTAAAAATACCTGTCTTACACCTATGGGTTATGCTGCAACAGATGATGAAAGAAAAAAGTGGGTTAAAGGCTCAAAATCATTCACTATGTGCTCATCATTACAACTCGATTTTATGGATCAACCGAAATATTTGCTACCAGGAGTTAATGTACACATTAGATTGAAAAGGTCCGATTCTGCATTATCTCTTACTAGTGCAACTGGTGCACCAATATGCCAATTAGCTGATGCAAAATTATTGGTGAGAAGAGTTCGAGTAGACCCGTCAGTATTAGCTGGTCATCAATTAGGTCTTAATTCAAAACATGCAATTTATCCTTTAAAAACAAAGGAAATTGTACAACTTGCTATTGCTAAAGGTGCTTCATCATTCTATAAAGAACAAATATTTGGTGACAGAAGAATGCCTAATTTTATTCTGGTAACATTTCAAAGTGAAACGCAATATAATGGATCATATACTGCTTCCAGCTCAATTTTCAAAAATTTTGGTGTTACTTCATTGACTTTGTCGAAAAATACTGATTATAGAGAAACATATACTCAAGATTTCGAAAGCGATAATTACTGTGCGACATATATGCAGAGTATTGCGGAATTACTCTAGAAGAATTTAAAAGCAAATATCCATTTTTCACATTTGTTTTAGCCCCTGATTTTGATTTAAATCAGAGTCAACTACCACAAAACGGGAATTTACGACTGGATATTAAGTTTGCAAAAGCTATCACTGAACCGGTACTTGTTATAATATATGGAGTATTTGAAAATGAAGTTCAAATTACTGCAAATAGAACCGTGCTAGTATAAATGTATACAGAAACACAAAAAAGTTGTCATGGAGTAAGTTTTTTGATACTGTTTAATTTTATTAAAGTAGTTCTGTTCAGGTTAATCGAATTGGAAAACAAATATTAGGAAATGAATTTGTAGGAGTTTTCCCTCTCGATAAAATTCCTTATTTGAGCAATAATCAAGCCATAATCGTCAATACTCATTCGTCTCATCTTGGTGGAGAACATTGGATAGCTATATATGTGAATCCTAGTAATATATTCGTATTCGATCCTATGGGTTTCTATTATCCTGCTTTGTTGATATCAAAACTTCAAACAATCGGGAAACCTATTGTATATAATAAAACTATGTTTCAAAATCCATTGACTCAAACATGTGGTCAACACTGTTTGGCATGGTTGTTGTATAAAAAATTTGATGGTTAATAAATGTATACTGTATGATTTTTATTTGTTGACTATTTTAATTATTTGTTAAATATTATTTGTTAAATATTATTATTTGTTAAATATTATTATTATTTGTTAAATATTATTATTATTTGTTAAATATTATTATTTTATGTTTAAAAAATATTATGTCATACTATTACATGTTCAGTGCATGCACAGTGCAAAGT
The DNA here is from genome assembly GCA_959609185.1 of Schmidtea polychroa. Taxonomy (NCBI): domain Eukaryota; kingdom Metazoa; phylum Platyhelminthes; order Tricladida; family Dugesiidae; genus Schmidtea; species Schmidtea polychroa. The sequence goes on along the minus strand of CAUHTR010004498.1, from coordinate 13,369 downwards.
AACAAAGCACTGAGTAATAAAGACATGTAAAGGTCATTATTTCGTCATGGTTTGTATAAACAAACATGTAGTGTCTTTTCCTATCCTATCTCTATTTTCATTGGTCGGTTAATAAAACCTGTAATATCTCTCTTATATAGTCTACACTTTCATTTTTTTTTCATCACTTTTAAAAAATTTAACAACATGAACAACAACAACAATATTCAAAGAGTTGACGGAAAGATCGTTGGAGGAATTAATGGTAAATTTATTATTTTATTATTTTATTATTTTTAATATGATTATTAGGTACTAATCAACAAATTAAAATGAATATCGACGGACAAGCTGTAGACATGAATAGAATAAATGGTAATAGTTTACTCCTATTATCATTATTTTTATTATGCTTTTAGATGGAAATGTAATAAATACTTCTGCTGGTGCTGATGCTGGAAAATTTCTTTCGAAAGGACGAAAATGTAAGTATTTATTTATTGTTATAAGTTTTTAAGTTTTTTAAACAATATTATTAATAATAATAATAATAATAATAATAATAATAATAATAATAATAATAATAATAATAATAATAATAATAATAATAATTAAAAGAAGAAACTTATGAAAAGAAGATATTTTAAAAGAAGATTTATTTATGATGATTTTGAAAGGAAGATTTATGAAAAGAAGATATTTTGAAAGAAGATTTACTTATGATGATTTTGAAAGGAAGATTTATGAAAAGAAGATTTATTCATGAAAAGAAGATTTACTTATTTATTTATGATGATTTTGAACATTATAATTAATAACTTTTATATATTATTTATGAAAATAAAAACTATTTTAGAAAAAGAATTATTTATTTATTTATGAAAACGAATTAAATTATATATTTTATAATATTTTTTATAAGATACTATTTAAAAGACAATTTTGAATAATATCTTACGAAAAATATCTTAAACTTTAAAAATGATTATTATCTTAATATTTTTTAAACATTTTATAATAAAAATATTTTCATAGGTTTGAAATACCAAAACTTTTGTAATAGTCAATATCATAATGACTGCGATGATATAATGGAAAGATATTATAGTCATAAATATAACGGTGTCACCTACATCCTATGCCCTAAATGTGAGGTTATTGAAGTTAAAACGTATAAGGAATTTTATAATAAGCATAGACTCCATCTCCAACAATTTAAACCTTCTAAGAAGTCTCTTTTCTATAGCTTATATGAATCGTTTGTTAATAATAATAATAATAATAATATCAACAATAATAATAATAATAATAATAATAATAATAATAATATCAACAACAATAATAATATCAACAATAATGATAATAATATCAACAACAATAATAATATCAATAATAATAATATCAACAACACCAATAATAATGATATAAACGAAATAACTAAACTAAAAGATCAAGTAAATAAATTAAATGATCAAATAAATAATCTAATTAATATGAATAAAAGAAAAAATAAAGAAAAAATAAATTCAATACCAAGTAAAAAATCTAAAGTTATTGATATAATTACAATAAGTGATGATGAAATAATCAACATAAGTGATGACGAAATTGATAATAATAATAATAATAGTAGTAGTAGTAATATTTATTATAATAATAATGGTATTAATAATAATATTAATCAAATAGGTTATGGTGTCGTAGATGTCACCAGTGATTTAAATAATAATCATATTATATTAAAAATGGACGTTTCGTCTTTAGATTTAAAAACGGTCTCTGTACCAGACATTTTAATAAATAAATTAAAATTATATGTAAATAAATTAAAATCATGTAAAATTCAATTTTGTCTAAAGGTTGAATTTATAAAAGATGATGAGTTACAATCTTTTGTAATCTCGAATTCCGCCCGAGTTTGGAGAGATACATTCATTGACGAAGGTATTGATCGTTTAAATGAAAAAATAATTAAAATTAATGAGAAAGGTAGTAATTGGACTATCAATAAAATAGAATACATAAGCTTTGTTCTGACTAAATTTGCTGAAATAAGTCGGTTAAGTGGTAGAAGTTTTATTGAAACCCCAAAATCTTTAAGAAACTTAAGCTGTCTCGTTAATGTAGTTAATAATGACCACTTCTGTTTTTTGTATAGTTTCTTGTCAATTATTAAATATGATAGTATAAATAGGCAATATAGAAATCGCCCTAATTCCTACAATCTTTCTGAAATTAAATTTGATCCTAATGATATGCCGATGAAACTATCAAATATAAGTAAATTTGAACAACAAAATCCGGGTTATAGTATTAATGTTCTTACTTATAACGAAAAGGCTTTGATTGACATTTCCGATGAAGATGCAGTTATGAAACATCCCTTTATTGATATAATATACAGGAGTAAGATAGTAGGAGCCATACCTATCAATTTATTATTAATCGAAAAGAATGATAATTATCATTGGTTAATTATTATTTGTCTCGCGTCTGTGTGCGCTTTTCTTTTCTTGGTTTTTGGCTGTGTGCGCACACAGACGCGAGCAAGAGGTAGTTTGTCAATTTCTTTAGAAGTTAGTTGAATTGTAATTTTTATTGATTTCGAATTGTAGATTTTAGAAATTCGAGATTTTGATTTAATTGTGTTGTTTTAAAAGGAATTATTGGTGGGGTTTTTAAAGGGATATTTTGGAACAAAGAAGTTTGGGTAAAAATGGCTTCAGGTGTCAAATGTGATCCTTCAGTTGAAGAAGAAGATGTTGAGTACAAATTGATTAAAGCTTATGATGTTCCAAACCAAGATCTTATTTCTTATTTCGATGAAACCAGTGAATTCATTGAAAATGGCAGAAAATTTGGTGGAGTATTGGTTCACTGTCTTGCTGGAAGATCAAGAAGTGGAACTATTTTGACGGCCTATGTAATGAAACATTTTAAGGTTGGTCCAAACGATGCGATTGAGACAATTAAGGAAAAGTCAGTTATATGTCCAAATGATGGATTCAGGAAACAATTAAAGAGATATTTCAACGTGAATTGTAGTGGTGATTACCAAAGTGATGAGTACAAACAATTTATCCGCTTATTTTCTCCAGATGAAATCAACAAATGCGCAAATACAGTTTCTCGAGCTCAATTTAATTTATCAGCATCTTCAAAAGAGTTAGTTCAATTCAAATGTAGAAAGGGTCAATTCTTATTATTCCACAATTCAAGTGTTGTTGAGCACAGTAAAATGAAAGCTTCGAAAGCAATAAATGAACACCCAATTTGCAATGAGGAAATATTTATCGAAGCTCGTCCTTGGATTGATAGCAGCAATTCAGGCGGTGAAATGAAAATAACATTGTTTATTAATAAAAGTTTAATGAATTATTCGGAACTTAATCATGGTAGCAGAGCGTGGTTCCGGCTAGCCAGCCGGAACAAGGTAATTAAAATGTATTATAAACGGTCTTTTTTGGGTTTATATATATTATGTAAATATTATGTTTATTATGTAATTAATAATATTTTGGTAATTAAGTTGTATTATAAAAAATCTTGTTCATGCATATTATGTATATATTATAATACTTTTGTAAAATTAAACATCCTCCCTTCCCTACCGAGCGTGGGAAAGTGCTGCTATGGGCCCCAGCACTCTTTTAAAGGGGGAAGCCAGGGGAACAGGGTAAAGAACAGAGCTGAGTCAAGGGTGAGGGCGAGCGGGGCAATGGGTTTTGAGTTGCGAGGGGAAAGTCAAATATTTGTCAAGACTCTTACTGGTAAGACAATTACTCTTGACGTAGAATGGAATGACACAATTGAAAAGATAAAAGGAAAAATCCAGGACAAAGAAGGAATTCCGGAAAATTATCAAACGTTAGTATACGCAGGAAAGCAGTTAGAAAATAAAAGAAGATTGAATGATTATAGGATACAAGTAGGTTCGACACTTCATTTGTCACTCAGGCTGTGCGGTGGCAATGACGAAGAGATTTTAGAAGAAGGACTGTGGAAAAAGAGAATGAAAAAAGGAAAATTAACGAGATTGAGAAACAAGATTCTCAATGATATAAATGGGAAGGATGTTAGCGAATGGTTGGCGGAATATGAAGATCAAAAGGAGAGTCTAGATGAAGAATTAGGGGATCTGAGAACGATCAGTAAAAAATTGCAAAGATTGGACATCACTGCAATCTTAGATAAAGACCTGCAAGAGATCGAGGAAAAACATCAAATAATTGGGGCATTGATGGAAAGAAAAGCCAATCAATCTTTTATGGAAGAGAAGGAAAATGTGAATGATGATACCATCAAGAAGAGTAATTCCGGGCATAAAAGAAAACTGGAAAGTCTACAGAAAATTACAATACCGGTCTTTGAAGGCAAGATGAAAGAGTACGAACCATGGAAAGCAGCTTTTACGGCGTGTGTTGACGAAGCGGAAGGTGATGAGGTTGAAAAGATGTTTCACCTGCACAAGTACCTTCACGGAGAGCCATTAAAGTTAATTGAAAATCTAGGATATTCGGCAGAGGCTTATCAAATGGCAAAAGAGAAGTTGGATAGGCGATATGGTGGGGATGAAAGGATATATTTATCAATGTTAGAGGAGATGGAACAGTTCAGGCCAATTCGAGAAGGAGATTTGAAGGATCTAGACTCATTTGTTGGATTATTAGAAACGGTCACCGTGCGATTTAAATCCACTGGGAAAGAATCCGAGTTAAAGACTGGATATCTTTTTCAAAAGTGTTTGGGCAAGTTAACGACGAATTTGGTGTATAAATGGAAAAAAGACAAAATAGAAAAGGAATTGCGGGAGACGATAGAGGATTTGAGAAGATGGATACAACAAGAAGCGGAGATCCTAAGGTCCACTAACGAGGTTGTGTATGGGACTAAACCAAGCACCAGGGCTTATGATGGGTCAAGAGTAGAAGGGGTGTCTAGGGAAGAGAAAGATTCAATCCAGGAGGTCGGACGCATTTTACGGGGCAACCAGATGGCAGAGTTAAAAGTGGAACAGTTATACAGGTGAATAACGCTAACGGCTATAGATCAGAGTGTGTACACTGTGGTGGTCAACATTACCTAGACCAATGTGACAAGTTCAAGCATCTCACCATTCCAAAAAGGAAGAAAGTCATCGAAGACAAGAAACTGTGCAGGAATTGCTTCAAAAGAAATCACATGGCCAAGGAATGTCGTAAAGAATCTTTCTGCAAGGTTACCGGATGTAAGCAAAGGCACAACGAATTATTACATGAAAGACAAATTAGTGAGGAGAGTGAAAAGGGTAACAACACGATGCTGACCCAGAAAGGGATGAACGAGAAAAACCTAAGACCTTACCTTAGTTTAAGAACAATTCCAATCTACTTGGAAAATGGGAACAAGAAAATAAAAGTCAATGCACTGTTAGATGATGCAAGCTCAGTAAGCTACATCAATCTAAGAATTTTAAAGGAGCTTGGGTTAAAAGGGGTGGAAAAGAGGACACCGATAGGGGTTATCGGAGGTAATGTCCAACAAATGATGGCTACTCCAGTGACCATGAAGTTAATTAGTAATGACGGCCGATTGACGAAAAACTTCAACGCCCTGGCCGTAACAAATATCACGGGAGAAATGAAGGTAGTAAATTGGGCCAGAGAAAAACATAAGTGGACTCACCTGAAGGGCATCCATTTTCCGATGCTAGACGAGAGACAGGCAGTTGAAGTGTTAATTGGCGCGGATTATTTAACGCTTCAACGAGCACTCAAAGAAATCGATGGTAAGTTGGATGAACCGATTGCCCGTTTAACTCCACTTGGCTGGACATGTGTGGGAAGAACCTCGGTGGGAAGAACTTGGAACCACCAAAGCAATTTCATACGAACGTTCTTCGGCAACGGCGAGGATTTGCAACGACAAATGGAGCGATTTTGGGAAATTGATGATAGCGGCTTAAAGGAAAATATATTTGCAGCGAAAGACCAGGCGATTTATGAGAAAACCAAATCTGAAATGAAGAAAGTAGACGGACATTTCGAGGTAAAAGTGCCATGGAAAGAGTCACCAACAGCTTTGCCCAATAGTGAAAAAATGGCAGAAAGTCGACTGCGAAGTTTGGACAAGAGGCTTGAAAAGGAAGACTTACGAACTGAGTATCAGGATATTTTGAATGGTTACCTGAAAAAAGATTATATAAGTATTGTAAAAGAGAAAATGATGCGTGGAGATTCGGAATGGATATTACCACACTTTCCCGTGGTTAGAAGAGATAAGGACACCACGAAAGTGCGTATTGTGTTTGATGCAGCAGCCAGGTGTAATGGGGTGGGACTTAATGATATGGTGGAAGTTGGCCCAAAATTACAAAATGAAGTTTTTGATATTTTAATACGTTTTCGTCGATTTTCCGTAGCTGTTGTTTGTGATATAGCAGAAATGTATCTGCAAATAAGAATGGCTTTTGAAGACAGGAAATATCATCGGTTTTTATGGTCAACTGGGGGGAAAATTATGAAGTATGAGTTTAATCGGTTAGTGTTTGGTCTTAATGCATCTCCATTCCTTGCCCAGCTAGTCGCGCAAGAGAATGCAAAGAAATTTGAAAAGAACTACCCAAAAGTGACAGAATCTATTTGCAAGTCTACGTATATGGACGACACCATGGACTCTGTTGATTCTGAAGAAGAAGGAATGAGGCTGAAAGAGGGGCTAGAAACAGTTTGGGGCAATGCCGGAATGCGGCCTAGAAAATGGCTGTCCAACTCGGAAAGAATTATGGCGACAATCCCAATTGAAGAACGAGCTAAAACACTGAATATTGAAAAGGAAACGACAATGGCCGTCAAGACCCTAGGTTTGAAATGGTACTCGGACGACGATGAATTTAGTTTTCAAGTAGATCTGCCGAATGAAGAATGTTTATCGAAAAGAAAGGTATTGAGCATAGTGGCAAGAATCTTTGATCCATTGGGCCTGTTAGGCCCATTCATAATCATAGGGAAAATGATTATTCAGAAGTTGTGGTTGTCAGGGCTTGATTGGGACGAAAAGCTACCTCCAAAGTTGAATAAAGAAATACACAAGTGGGTAGAGGACACAAATAATCTCGGAGATTTGCGAATTGCGAGATGTTTAAGGACTCAAATGAAAAATGAATGGCAATTACATGTCTTCTCCGATGCGTCAAGCACCGCATATGGGTCAGCTATATATCTACGGGAAGAAACTATGGTGGGACCTAAAAGTGTGTTAATTGCGTCAAGGGCAAAGGTAGCTCCAGTGCAAATTATAAGTATACCAAGGTTGGAATTAATGGCAGCGTGTACTGGAGTTAAATTAGCAAGACGGGTTTCAGAAGTGCTAGGGAAACCGATGAGTGAGATATGGTTCTGGTCCGATAGTAAAGACGTAATACATTGGGTTCGAAATTATTCGAGACTATTCAAGCCATTCGTAGCTAATCGAATTGGGTTCATTCAAGAAATGACCAAACCTGGGCAATGGCATTATGTTCCAACAAGTGAAAATCCATCGGATTTGATCACAAGAGGATTATCGGCATCGGATTTGATAAACAGCACCATGTGGTGGGAGGGACCGAAATTTCTACTAGAACCAATGGGAAATTGGCCAGCGACGGAGTTAAACCAATCCAGTGTAACAAAGGAGTTGCGAAAGGGAATAACAATGATGGCATGTGTAGAGGGGCAAAGACGAATAGGGAACACGGACTGTTTCAAAGTAGAAACCTTTTCCTCATGGCAGAGATTGATCAGGGTGCGGGCCTGGGTGGAGCGATTTATTTTGAACACGAGAACGACACAGTCCCAAAGAAGCACAGGGCAACTGACAACTGAGGAGCTTAAAAGAATGGAACTCAATGTAATTAAAGGAGAGCAGGCGAAGTTTTTTTCTGAGGACCTGGCACGACTTATCAAGAATGAAAGGGTAGATATCAGAAGCCGTTTGTTAAAGTTGACACCAGTTTTAGATGAGATGACTGTGGTACGAAGTAATAGCCGCATAATTCATGCAAAGAATTTACCATGGGAGACAAAATATCCAATAATTCTATCGGACAAGAGTTGGGTCACCAGACTAATCATCAAAGATTGCCATGAAAGTTTGAGCCATTATGCAGGAACTCAACATGTCTTAAGTGTGTTGAACGAAAAATATTGGATTTTGAAGGCCAAAGTAATGATCAAAAAATGTGAGACAGATTGCGGAATGTGTAGAAAAAGAAAAGCTAAAGGAATGAGTCAAATAATGGCACCGTTACCGGCATTCAGGGTTTCAGAACCTTTTAGAGCCTTTGTTCACTCGGCAGTAGATTTTGCAGGACCGTTTGAAACTAAAGTAGGCAGGGGAAAGGTGAGAAATAAAAGGTACATTTGCCTATTCGTATGTTTAAAGTCACGGGCGGTGCATATTGAAATGGCATATGGGTTGGACACAGACTCATTTATTCGAGCGTTATGAGGTTTGCAGCGAGGCTGGGGATGCCAAAATTGATGATTTCAGACAATGGCACAAATTTTATAGGCGCCACTTCTACAGTAAAGAATTTTGTAATCGACAACTATAAGACTCAAAGAGAGTTGTCGAAGCATCAATGCAGTTGGATTTTCAATCCTCCAGCAGCACCGCATTTTGGGGGAGTTTTTGAGTCCATGATCAAATCGGCAAAGCGAGCAATGGATGCCATACTGACCAGTGCAGATGTGACCGATGAGGAATTGGGAAATGTTTTGACAAGGGCTGAAATGTTGATAAATTCTCGGCCCTTAGTGGTTCAGGCAGTAGACAGTAAAGAAGACACTGTGCTAACTCCAAATCATTTATTAATTGCCGGTTGGAAAGGAGAAGCTGTGGAAAATATAGAACTGAAGAAAATGTCATCTACGGTGTTTCGGTGGAGACGAATTCAGGAGTTAACAGAACACTTTTGGCGGCGATGGATGAAAGAATTGGTCCCGTGCTGGCGGCAAAGGGCGAAATGGAATAAGATAGAAGCTGATGTTAAGACAGGGTCAACAGTGTGGGTCTTAGACAAAAAGAATGAGTATGGGAAGTGGCCAATGGGGAGAGTAATCGAAGTGATACCTGGAGAAGACGGAAAGCTACGCGTGATGAGGATAAAATGTGAAGGAAAGGAGGTATTAAGATGCATATCCAAATTATGCTTGATCGCAAAAGAAGGAGAAGTTAATGGGGATGAGAGATTGACACCAAAGTGTCAAGGGGGGGAGGATGGTTAATTATTATTTGTCTCGCGTCTGTGTGCGCTTTTCTTTTCTTGGTTTTTGGCTGTGTGCGCACACAGACGCGAGCAAGAGGTAGTTTGTCAATTTCTTTAGAAGTTAGTTGAATTGTAATTTTTATTGATTTCGAATTGTAGATTTTAGAAATTCGAGATTTTGATTTAATTGTGTTGTTTTAAAAGGAATTATTGGTGGGGTTTTTAAAGGGATATTTTGGAACAAAGAAGTTTGGGTAAAAATGGCTTCAGGTGTCAAATGTGATCCTTCAGTTGAAGAAGAAGATGTTGAGTACAAATTGATTAAAGCTTATGATGTTCCAAACCAAGATCTTATTTCTTATTTCGATGAAACCAGTGAATTCATTGAAAATGGCAGAAAATTTGGTGGAGTATTGGTTCACTGTCTTGCTGGAAGATCAAGAAGTGGAACTATTTTGACGGCCTATGTAATGAAACATTTTAAGGTTGGTCCAAACGATGCGATTGAGACAATTAAGGAAAAGTCAGTTATATGTCCAAATGATGGATTCAGGAAACAATTAAAGAGATATTTCAACGTGAATTGTAGTGGTGATTACCAAAGTGATGAGTACAAACAATTTATCCGCTTATTTTCTCCAGATGAAATCAACAAATGCGCAAATACAGTTTCTCGAGCTCAATTTAATTTATCAGCATCTTCAAAGAGTTAGTTCAATTCAAATGTAGAAAGGGTCAATTCTTATTATTCCACAATTCAAGTGTTGTTGAGCACAGTAAAATGAAAGCTTCGAAAGCAATAAATGAACACCCAATTTGCAATGAGGAAATATTTATCGAAGCTCGTCCTTGGATTGATAGCAGCAATTCAGGCGGTGAAATGAAAATAACATTGTTTATTAATAAAAGTTTAATGAATTATTCGGAACTTAATCAATCATTATCTTGGAATCACAGACCTAAATAGATTCCTTAATTGTAGGAATAGTTCAATCACTCCTGTTAGGATTTGTAGTCAGTGGTGCCTTAGATGTTTAAACGGTTTTAGAAATGATGACGCTTTTAATAGACATAAGGGTCTTTGCGATAAAAATCAGCTTGGTACTACCTTGTACACATTGCCTAAAAATAAATATTTAGAATTTACTGATTGGAGTAAAACAGTTACTCCTCCCTTTGTTATTTACGCTGACTTTGAGGCTATCTTACCTAAAGACACTCGCTACTTTCAACGTCATCTGCCTATTTCTGCCGGTATGCTTTTTATTAATAATTTCACGGGCGTAAAAATTTATAAGTCGTTCACCGGTTTAGATTGTGTCGATCAATTTCTTACTGAAATTGAAATGATAGGGAAATATATTGTAACTCCTTATTATTATAAAAATTATCAAAAGAAAATGATAATTACAGATGAGCAACAATTAATGTTTGAAAACAGCACATCATGTTATTTGTGCAATAAGCCTTTAGTTAGTCCAGTTAGGGACCATGATCATTTTACCGGTCTATATCTTGGTGCCGCTTGTACAACTTGTAATCTGTCGAGGCAAATTAGACATACCCTTCCTGTAGTATTTCATAATTTAAAGGGTTATGATCTGCATCATATCTTGAAATTTGGCCTTTCAAAATATCATTCATGGAATATTAGTTGTATTCCTTTAACCAGCGAGAAATTCCTTAGTCTTTTTGCTAGGATTGACTCATTAACTGTTAAATTTATAGACTCTTATCAATTTGTCAGCGAGTCTTTAAATAATGCTGTCAAAACTTTATCATCTTTACCCTTGACCGAATCAGAATTTCAGGGTACAATAATAACTGCAAAGGGAATTTTTCCTTATGATGCCGCAACTTCATTAGAGGTTTTGCATAACACTCATCAGTTACCACCTATTTGGAAAGATGTGACTCCCGCTGAATATGAGACAGCTCAGCGAATTTGGGTTGAAACTTCATGTACTTCACTTTTCGATTACATGATGGTTTATTTAAAACTAGATGTTTTCCTTTAGCCGATTTTTTCCAACAATTTAGAGCTAAGTCCATTGCTCATAACCGACTAGAGCCATTAAATTTCTTAGGGATTCCAGGTATGTCTTGGAATTCAGCCTTATTAACTTTAAACTCTCCAATTGAGCTCCTCACCGATATGGAGATGTATAACTTTTTCGAGGGCGGTATCCGTGGCGGACTAACTTTTGTAAATAAACATTATGTAAAAACAGACCCGGATACCGCTTTGCTTTACATAGATATAAATAATTTATACGGTTGGGCTTTAAGTCAACCATTACCTTATAGTGACTTTGAATGGGTTACTGATGATAATTTATTAAATAATATAATTGTTGAATGCACAACGGTAGATTTAGATCTGCTTGATTATGGTTATACCATAGAAGTGGATTTAGAAATACCGACGTCAATTCACGACAAACTGGACGATCTTCCCGTTGCCGCTGAAAAGATGTGTGTACTGGTTCGAAAATAGAGAAGCTGTTGCTTACACACAGCCCCAAGAGGAACTACGTTCTTCATTGGAGGCTTCTACAAATATTTATTAAATTAGGTGTTAAAATATCAAAAACATATAGAGCAATTAAATTTAAACAAGATAAAATTTTCAAAAATTATATTAACACAAATACGGCGTTACGAGCAGCGTCGACAAATAAACTCGATAAAAATTTTTATAAATTATTAAACAACAGTCTTTACGGCAAGACTGTTGAAAATCTTAAAAAACGTATTAATTTACGTCTGTGTAATTCTTCACAGAGATTATTAACATTCTGTTCGAAACCGACTTTTCGTAAATCCACGAAAATCGATGATGACTTGATTTCGGTTTTATTGAGGAAGGACATAGTGTGTTTGAATAGACCTAGTTACATTGGTCAAACCGTACTTGATTTATCCAAACTCAGGATGTACCAGCTGCAGTATGAAGAGTTGCAAAAATATCGCGACGAATTCAACTGCGAAATTAATATCGTTGCTGGAGACACAGATTCCTTCTTCTTGGAAATTAAACATTGTAGTCTTGACATTCTTTTACCTGCGATGATTAGAGATCAATTATTAGATACTTCGAATTATGACCCAAATCATCCTTTATATAGTAGGAACCTTGATTCTGTCATTGGTAAATTCAAAGACGAGAATAAAGGGTTATTATATAAAGATTGGGTGTTCTTGAGACCTAAATGTTACAGTTTGATGGGTGATGAGGAAAGTATGAAGGCTAAGGGGATAAGTATGAAAGATACTGGACTAACACATCAGTCGTATCTAGATTGTTATTTAAATGATAAAATATACACAGTCCCTCAGTTTAGAATAACGTCAAAAAATCACCAACTTTTTAGTATTAAAAATAATAAAAGAGCCTTGACATGTAGAGATGATAAGCGAAATTGGGTGGATAAAAATAAAAGTTTGGCATATGGCCATTATAGGGGCGGTGACACCGATATATTTATAGATTCAACGGAAGCTATCTCAGCAGATGATACAGATGATTTCCATGATCCAGCAGATGATAATTATTTTGGACATGATTATTTTCGATGATGTGTTTAAATTAATGAATAAATGTATTAGTCATATTGTCTTGAATATTTTTTAACAGTAACTTTGTGAACAATTTTTATACATTGTGTGTAATAATAATATGTTAAAGTTTTGTTAGTTACCTTTATGACCTTTACCCAGTGTGTTAATAAATTTTAGTGTATATTTAAAGTATAATTTCTTTGTTAATATTTTTAGCAGTACATTTGTGACCTTTGTGAGTAGTACCCATAATAATAATAATAATAATAATAATAATAATAATAATAATAATAATATTAATAATAATAATAATAATAATAATAATAATAATAATAATATTAATAATAATAATATGTGTTTTATTACATTGTTTAATAATACCTTTGCGAGTTGTTGAGCGTGACCAGTACCTTGTGAGCAGTACCCATAGGGGGGACAGAATATTTTGTCGGATAGACTCGGAGTATATAGATTAATAATATATCGATGAGAACGCTAACTTGTTGCATGTGTGGACACTAATAATATTTTTATACATTGTGTGTGTGACCATAGGGGGAACAGAATATTTTGTCGGATAGACTATATTGTGTGTAATAA
>CAUHTR010004497.1:0-34990 GCA_959609185.1 Schmidtea polychroa | reverse complement strand
CGACGAAGTTTTTGTCCATGATCTCCGTAAATTGGTTGATCTCCTCTGTCACCATATTCCGATGGAGAACTATTCTCGTCAGCTATTTGAGTAGGAAAATTTGGTTGATCAAAACTTATTAAATCATCCATAGCTGATACAATTTTCTGGCATTCCATTTGGGTTAATTCTTCCAATTTATTTTTAGCGTCAGCCAAAACTTCATTGGCTAACTGACCGCCCTCTATTTTCAAACATTCAGTGTGGTATATGTCTTCCATGATATCATTATCTATCATCGTATGACTCCGTTGAAACATATCTTTTGGATCTTGTTTGTCTTCTTCGTGCGGAGCTGATTTCTGTTTTGTCAACGGAGGAGGAGGCTTTGGTGGGGGATTTTTTCTCATTATTGACCCCACTGATGATTGACTATAAATGTTATCCGCTTTTTGTGGATCCGTTTTCATTTGGTAAGACTGTTCAATATAGCTCTTTGCGTCTTGATATATCGGTTTCGGTTCCATTGTTTCAATTTCTGAATATTTCAACGTGTTTGACTGGACAGGCTTCGGTTTATCGTTGTGGACATCTTCCTCTTGTTTCGATGCTTCTTTATCAGTGAACGTTAAAGTTTCAATTGAAGTTCTTCGTTTAATGTTTTCAAAGGTGTTCGAAATCCCACTAACGAGACTTGTCGTTTTTGTATTGACAGAATCAAATAGTTTTGTCGTGTTTGATATCAAACTCGACTTGTTCTGTGAGTTCTCATTGTCATTATCGGTGGAATATTTACGGATAAACTTTCCAAAATTCATGTGAAACGAGAGAAAATAAAGAGAGTAAAATGTAAATAACTGCAATCAACAATTCGACATAATTCAGATGCAAAATGACTCAAGACCACAATCGGAATTGTGTTCGTGCATCCACTGTTGTTTCAATCTCGTTTTGCCAATGGAGGAAAACGGGGAGAAGAACATTTTCTTTTCTTTAGTCTCTCAATCAGATTTTAGGGAGAAATTTTCTGCTTTCCATATTCTGATGCAAACAAACCCTAGTCAATTGAAAATGTGACATATTTTGCTGAAAATATTTTATATATTATTATTGTGAACGACTGACACTAGTGCTGGGTTTTACGTTGAGAATATAGAACTTATTTTCAATGTAGAAATAAGTCAGAATATTTTGGAATTAATTAGGAAAGATATTTCTTTTTCCTTAAAACTGTTTTCATATAGATGCACATCTAAGGATAATTAATTTTAGTAACATATAATATCTTTGTTATTATTATTATTATTATTATTATTATTATTATTATTATTATTATTATTATTATTATTATTATTATTATTATTATTATTATTATTATTATTATTATTATTACTATTATTATTATTATTATTATTATTATCATCATTATTATTATTATTTTATTATTATTATTATTATTATTATTATTATTATTATTATTATTATTATTATTATTATTATTGTTATTAATTAAGTATTAAAATGAGATATATTATCATAATTTTTATTTTCATCATTTTTAATTTTTAATTTTATTTAATTTTAATAGATTATAAATGGTTTTAGTTTTCAGATGACTAACTGAATAAAATTCCAAGTTAGCCAAAGTAGCTTTAGGATTTGCATCAAGAGCTCGATTGGAAGACAATGGCAGAAAATCAGTTTTTTTAATTAAATAAACGTAAAAAAATATTTTTATCCAATGAAACATGAATAAAATTCAAAATATATTTTATAAAGTTTTATTTATTTAAATATTAAGAGAAAATTAAAAATAATTATTAACAATGTCAAAAGTGAACAGAATCAGTTTACAAATTAGCAATATCAACGCAGCCGCTTTCATCAAGGGGATAAAAGATGTGCAATTGGTCGACTTAATTGAAATTTTGCCCAATCCATTTTTGATGTCGTACCAAAACTTTGTCACCTTAGAGTTGAAATCTCCCATCCAAGACGTCAACTATCCTGAATGCAAAGAAGTGATTTTATTTAAAACCGGGGCCATTTTGGTGCGAGGTGCAACTACGGAAGACAATGCCAAGAGAGCTATCAGACTCGTAGCGATGAAATTGAAAAAGAACAACCTCAAAGTGTCAATTTGTAATTATCGACAGACAAATGTATTTAGCATATTTTATGTCCCACATAAAATCAAAGTCGATGAAATGATAGAATATGACAGCGTGAAATTCTGCCGAGACAAAGGTGAAACAATGTCAAAAGTTCTCTACAAACCCAATCCAGAAAAGCGAGGGTTAAAATATCAGGAATTCAGTGAATGTGTTGAATTCTTTTACTCTGGCTGCGTGAAAATTCATTCAGAAAATGTAGTCAAAGCTTGGAAGTTAGCCAAAGTAGCTTTAAGATTTGCAACAAGAGCTCGATTGGAAGACAATGGCAGAAAGTCAGTTTTAATCCGACCTTTGACTGTGGCACGTAAATCAGTTAAAAGAAAACCTACAGATTATTTGAATCAAATTGCAAGTTGTAAAATAAGAAAGGTGGAAAATGATGAAGAAGAAGATATAAATGATTGTCCGTTTATCAACTTTTTATGTTGAAATGTATTTTTCCTTTTAAATCTTTATTTCTTCTTTGTAAATATTGTATGAATTTGCTATTTATTATCTGACAATCCGTTGTTTATTGTTTTTATTTTTCTGTTATTGCACCGTTTTCACATGGTTTTATATGATTTTCTGTATATTTCTATTGCTATGCATCCTAATTCAAAATCTCGACAACAATTATAAATCTCCTAACCCCCTCAAACTAACTGTAATCGCTTACAGCTACAGTGCCATGTTGCGCTTGTATTTATATAAATGACGTCATTTTTTTATAATTCAGACACTTTGCTGAGCCTATCTAATATCTTTTATCTAAAACGTGTTTTCGTACTAATAAAGCAATAATATTGCTAAGCAGAGATAAAATTACACAATTTCATTCTGAATAACAAATCTCTAACACGCTGTTATAACAGCTAAATGGAGTTTATTGGAGTTTATTGTTTCTTTCATGAATTTGTTTTATAATTTCTTACAGCCTTTCCTCCTCCTTCTTATTTATATTTCCTCGCTTCACTAACTCATAATCTACAATCTTAAAATTTCTAGTAGTTGATGGTTTATTTGCTCCTTTCTTAAATTTATTTATAAATTCTACTCTTATTTCTTCTTTTCTAAATCCAAGTTTTCAGTTTCTAAAATGTTTTTCTAACAAATTAAAAAAGTACCACAGCTGCAATTTGTCAAGGGCGTCAAAAACCCAGTTACATCTCTGGAAATATCGTAGGGCCTTTGATTGTGATACAATTTCTGGTAATAGTTTTGACCAATCTTACTATAGTTTTCCTTTTAACGTCAGGTCTATTGTATCTTTTATGGTAAAGTTGAAGTTTGAGGTCTTTCTGAAGCAGAATCTAAGCGCAGTTCACTTAGATCTTTATTTAATGATACATCAGCGTCTTCCAACATATCCTGTATTGTTTATTCTTTGATTGTCTCTTTTGAAATAGAAATGCTGGAAGTGCATTCTTTATTCAAACATTCCTTATTTTTTTCCTACACCAAACACCACTGAGATACGGTTGGCGTGTAAATTCACTCACCAATTTATTTACCAATTGTAATTGGTTGTAATTGTAAAATCATCGTTTACAATTTATCATGTCTCATCATTTATATATTTTGGAAATTTATTTTAGCCATTTTACAAATGGCTTTCAAGTAATTTTTTTTATTTTAAGTAAATTTTAAGACTTGCATTTTGATCCATATAGATATGGGATCATTATTCAAGTTCTTAAATATTACTTTTAATCAACAGTTTAATTATAAATTATTTTTTAATTAATTTTCAGGGTATTTTAGGAACTTTATAACATTTACCTTTATTTATTTTGGAATTATTTCGAAAAAATGTGAGTCCAATATATTTTTAATTATAATTAAATAAATCAATCACCTAAAATATGTATTTTTTAAAAACATTTTGAGGAAAATCGATGATTAAAATAATTTTTTTAATTTTTTTTCTGAGCTCAATATGAGGGCTTCTTTCAAGAAATCAAATCTAGATTGAAAAGATATTGAACCAAATTCATCTGCTCTTGATATTTTCATTAAAAATATAATTTTAAAAATTTTCAACGATCTTTTTTTTCTAAAAATTGTTTAAAAAAAAAGTTTAGTATAGAAACGTATCTCATCGTTACATTTCTACGAATCAAAAGTTTGTATGTGTTGCGTTTGTGTGCAGTTTTTAATTTTTCTTCCACTTTTCAGATTTCTACACCTAACCGCGAAATATAACATTATCTATAATCTAAAAAAAAATCAATAAATATATATTATAGGAACACACAAACTTACCTGTGTGTAGAAATTTAATGCTGCGAAATTGAACATATTTATTATAGGAATCTAAAAAGTAAGAGAAAATAATTAAGCATACAAACACAGCATACATAATGAAAAATACATACAAAATTAAGTAAAGTGTTTTTCATGCGAAATATACATTGATTAACATATAATTAACATATCAATATTTTCAAATTATTTAAAAAGTTATGTACAAAAAAACTTTTGAATCAGATTCTGACTGCTCTACCTTGAGCTTTAGGGAAAAAGAAGTAAATACATCGTAAGATTTAATTATAAAATAATTTAGAATATAAAATTTCTTTAGATTTACAGATATTGAAGAAGATCCTTCGACATCTTTGAATTTGCAGGAAAAAAATCGCAAATCGTAAATTTTAATAAATTATTTTAACAAATTAATATTTTCATAGAATTACAGAAATAGACAAAATTCGAAAGAAGATTACAAAAACTTTAAAAATATTTTATCCATTCTTTACTAAATGTCTTTAAAAAATAAATGTTTGGTGATTACTTTACTTATTTATAATTATAAAAATATCTAACTTACATTTTTACGAAATAAATCCAAATTAATCCAAATAAAATACCATAAAATTCCTAAAAAAACACCTGAAATTTAATTATCAATGTTATATATTATCAATATTATAAATGCTGACTAACAGTAATATTTAAGAACTTGAATAATGATCTCATAATTATATAAAATCAAAATTCAAGTCCTAAAAATTACTTTAATTCAAAAACTTACCTTTAAACGAATTTTGGAAAATTGAATAAATGAAATTAAGTTAACATTGTCATATAATTGGTGACTCACCTCAGGTGGTGTGCACACCAACGTATATTATAGACAATGTTAACTTTCGCGGTTAGGTGTATAAGATGTATCTCATTGAGCTATAAATGAAAACATCAAAGTGAAATCAAAGTAAGTATGTATGTTTCTATAATGTAAGATTATTGATATTTTTGTTATATTATAGGAAACGGTTCTCAGTGGTGTTTGGTGTAAAAGTTGCTGTTGGTGGTTCAAACTTCAGAAATTTAATCTGTTTTATTCTGAGCGTCAAATAATATTTTTGATGTTTCCTAGTTCTCTTAGAGTTTAAAGTACATACAGGGGCGCTCCAAGCGGGCGTGCAACGCGTGCGTGGCACGCAGGCGGTCGTTTGAAAGGCGGCAAATTAAAAAAATGCATTTGCAAAAACAACAATTTCATTTTGTAAAATTCATTTTTTCATTTTGTAAAATAAAAAAAAAGTTTCAACTATTTTGTTACTGAACGCACACAGTTTGTGTAGTATCATTGAACGCACTCCATTAATTTTTATATATCTGTCTTGGCTTGTCATTGACAAATACTATTACACTAAATAACTTTGACAAGTTGTCAAAGTCATTTAGTGTTTTAATTTTGGATTCAAAACAACATTAATATTTCCAGCTTTTAAATTTATAAAAATCAATAAGATTTTTATTTTAAAAAAAAATAGAGATATATAATATTAGATTAGAAAGCAGGATTGTATTATAGAATTTGGTAAGTATAATGCAACTTTTTCTATATTTTTGTTAAACATAAGTGTTATGATGTACGTTAGATATTTATTATTTGTATTATTTGCACCATTAGATATGACCGGAAGAAAAACAAAACGTTTATCTGGCGCACAATACAAAAAGCAGCGTTTAAATAAACTGAAATCAATGCAGAGTTTGAAGAATTCGCTTTCAAAATATTTTGAAAATACACCAACAGCGTCGTCAAGCACACCTATAGAAATAGAAAATAATGTTACCATATCTGTTGACGATAATAAAAGTTCTAGCGATAGCGATGAGAATGAATATGAAATTTTTACAGAAATTCGGTCTGAAAATTCATCTGTTGGAAATTCATCTGACGAAAATTGTGAAGCAAATATAATATTGGACGATCCAGGTATATGGGCAAATAATATATCAAGTATTACCGCACGTAACCTTGTTGAAAGAGGACCGATTCAAATAAAAAATTTCGAATTTCCATTGTCAAGTGGGCGTAAATTTTCAAAAAAGTATTATTTAAGACAATTGCCGAACGGAGAAGAAACACAACGCGAATGGCTTGTGTATTCAATTACTAAAAATTCTGTGTATTGTTTTTGCTGTAGGATATTTGATTTCAGTGATAAAAGCAGTCTATCCGATTCATCTGGTTTTTCTGATTGGAAACATTTATCGTTAACTTTGTCTCGACATGAAAAAATTCAGTTTCATAATGAAAATATAAAAAAATGGATATTGTTAAATAAATCATTAAAAAATAATACTACAGTTGATAGTGCGAACCAAAGACTATTACAAGCCGAACGAAAGTATTGGTATGAAGTAATTCAACGAATAATATCTATTATTCAATATCTTTCTAGGCAATGCCTTGCCATAAGAGGAAAGTCAAATCAATTATATGCAAATAACAATGGAAACTTTTTGAAAGCAGTAGAAATGGTTGCCAGATTTGACCCTATTATGCAAGAGCATGTACAGCGGATTGAAAAGTCTCGAAACAATTTGAAATATATGCCTCATTATTTGGGGGATAAAATACAAAACGAAATTATCAATATTATTAGCACAAGTATTAAAAACGCTATATTAGATTTAATTAGAAAAGCAAAATATTTTTCAATTATATTAGATTGCACACCAGATGTTAGTCATACTGAGCAATTAACTATTGTAATAAGAATTGTGAATTTGGAATCAAAAAAAATTGAAATACGTGAACATTTTTTGGGTTTCTATCAAATAACAAATACTACCGGCGAGGGGTTAACCGAATTTGTTTCAAAAGAACTTTCAAATCTAAATTTAAATATTCATAATATGCGTGGACAGGGATATGACAATGGTGCCAATATGCGAGGAAAGCATAATGGCTTACAAAAAAGAATTTTAAATATCAACCCGCGAGCATTTTTTGTACCATGTTCTGCTCATAGCTTAAATTTAGTTGTTAATGATGCGGCACATATTTCACATGAAACAGTAACATTTTTTGATTTAGTACAAGAAATATATGTAGTTTTTTCGGCGTCAACTAAAAGATGGGCGATAATAGTAAAATATTTACCGAATTTAAAATTAAAACCCCTGAGCGATACAAGGTGGTCAAGTAGAATTGATGCCATACAACCACTAAGGTATCATACTGAACAAATTTATAAATCTCTTCTTGAAATATCAAATGATCAATTGATTGACTTTAAAACCAGACATGTGGCAAATTCTCTTTCACTAAAAATATCAAGTTATCGTTATTTATGTTCCATTGTTATTTGGCATGAAATTTTGATGAAAATTAATGTTGTTAGTCAAATATTACAGAACCCAAACACCGATATCAATAGAAGCGTTACCGCGTTAGATGATTTAATAGAGTTTTTTAAAAATTGTCGTAATGATAATGGATTTGAAAAAATGCTTACATCAGCTAGTGAATTAGCCGAAAAATTACACGTAGAACCTAAATTTCCAGAAGTTTCAAGTTTAAGAATAAGAAGAAAAACAACAAATTTTGATTATGAAGGCAAGGATGAACCAATATTAGATCCAAAAACAAATTTTAAAATTAACTTTTATTTCTGCATTATCGACCAAGCATTAGTATCAATTACAACAAGATTCGAAGCGTTAAAATCGTATAATGATATATTTGGATTTATGTATAATATTAAAGATATAACAGAAGAAATACTTTTGAAAAGCTGCAAAGATTTACATTTGAAATTAACTGACGAACAAAGAAATGAGTCCGATATTAATGGAATTGATTTATTCGAAGAGATAAAAACTATAAAGGTATTTTTAAAAGAAGAAGATATTAAACCTCAATCTATATTATTATATATTTTACAAAATGATCTTCAGGCAACATTCCCAAATATATTTATTGTGACCAGAATTCTATTAACATTACCAATCTCAGTTGCAACAGGTGAAAGATCGTTTTCAAAATTGAAGATAATTAAAAATTATTTACGATCAACTATGCTCCAGGAACGTTTAAGTAATATATCAATAATTTCAATAGAACATGAAATCCTAGATAATTTAGATATGCATGACTTAATTTCACAATTTGCTTTGAACAAGGCAAGAAAAGTCTCTTTTGTATGAGTAGTAAACTATTAATTTCATAAACTTTCTATTGTTTGTGTGTACTAAACTATAACTTTCCTAAACTTATCTGTTTTGTGATTAATAAACTATAATTTTCATAAACTATTGCATGTGATATGTGTGTTCTTCCGTAGTTAGTTTAATTTTTACTTTAATTAAATGTTATTTTTATTTTGGATTATAGAAACTTTTTTGCAGCAAGGATGAAGAGCGGCGGGAAATTATTTTGCACTCAAGCGGCCTAACAGCTCGGCGCGCCCCTGAGTCCATATTTAACCTAATAGTGAACTCCACGAAATATAGATAGATTAGCTAAATGTAAATGAAAAAGTCTTTTGATAAAACAAATAAATTAATTCTTATAAACAATATTTTTATTTATTAAAAAGCTTGAAAAAGGCATTGCCGAAAATTTGTGAATATCCAAAACATCGATATATTTATTGATTCGTAGTCTTTGAGCATTTTAATAAATACAATGGAAAAGAAATCAGTGGTGAAATTGGTAAAAATAGTTCTTATAATTATTAATAAATATATTTAATTTCTTTTGTTTTTATTTCATTTAAAACTAAAGCATAAAAAATTTTTTATTAATTTTATTTATTAACAACAGACATTATAATTGAAAAAAAAATTTATTAATTAGTTAGTTAAAAAAAAGTGGCGTTTGAATAAAATCATCGTAAAAATTTGTTTTGTCCTACTTTTTGTCCTTCAATTTATTTCATTAAATTCAAAATATTTTAAAAATTATAATAACTGGCGACTGAGACGACCTAGACAGCACGTAAAAAGCACGAAGAATACCTAAACTAATTTGAAAAATATCAAGTAAAAGAAAAATAAAGATAAAACAGAAATAAAATAAATAAAACAAAAATAATAAAATGACAAACCGCAAGATGTTGCACATGGCACACATTTTAAAAGCATAAAAACAAAAAAATAGCGAAAAAATACTATCTTATTCATAGAGTGAGAGTAGTATGTAAAGGCGATCCTTCGATCAATCAGAATAAAAAGAATTAATTTATTATTATTATTATTATTATTATTATTATTATTATTATTATTATTATTATTATTATTATTATTATTATTATTATTATTATTATTATTATTATTATTATTATTATTATTATTATTATTATTATTATTATTATTATTATTATTATCTAAATTAAAAATTTATTTGGTTCCAAATTCTCTTTGTGGAGTAATACAAATAGGTTTCAACAATGTCCGTAGAAACTCTTTATTGGAGCTCCTTATCTACGTCAAAAGTAAAAATTGTTCAGTTCGATCCGCCTTGGAGCAATACAAGTGGTTCACACCGCCAAAGACTTTTCCAGTGAGAAGCTTATTTTCTTTGTCTAAATATATAATTCCCAATTCCTCCTTAGTTTTGTACTCTTATTAATTATAATTTAAAATGAAAATGGAAACCGAGGAAAAAGAAATGGCAAAACTATATTTTATTTCATACAATTTATAAACAATGCCAAAAAAAGATTTTAGATTCAAACTGCAAGACCTTTAAATATTTGTCAAGTGTTATTTACATTTTGTGAAATATTTGTTGACATTGTGTATTCAAACAAAAATTATTATTATGGTCTTCTCCAATACAGCGGTATATTGTTATACGTTTAAACGCGTACTCACATTTGCAGGGTTGCGTTGCCTTCATTTACACAGCTCACATAATACATCATGTCATTTGCCATAAATCTTGTTTTTGTAATTTTTAATTAAATTTTTTGTTAGATAATATTTATTATTAAGTAATTTAATCAAATAACTAATTGCAGTCTGGGGGGCCTGGTCTAAATATTTTTCTATGACATCAATGAGTTTATAACATTTTAATATTTTCACTTATTGTATAAAATAAATAATATAGTTAGGAATGAATTTATTATAAATTTATTGCAAATTCTGTCAAGATTGACAAATTTCACCTTCAATTGAGATGACTGATAGGCCTAGAAACCTTTATTGAACCATTGCCCACCTGAGCCTTCTGCCATAAAAAAATCAATATAATTCGTAGAGCGATAGGTAGTTTGGAACGTAAGCAGTTCTTCGTCTCCTAAAACATTTAAACTATGAATATCAAATAAAATTCCGAATGAAGTTTTTCCAGCTCTAGAAATCGTTCAGTAATTGACATGATATTGCTTGACCTAAGAGTACATTGATAAATTCTATCTGAAACCGTTTTGTAAAATCACTCAAAATAAACAAGAGAAAATTGAAATATACAAAATAAAAGTTTTTTTAAAAATTTGTCTAAAAATAATGCATTTAAAAATATTTTAAAAAATAAAATAAAATATAATATAGGAAAAATAGAAAATAACAGAAAATAACTTGCACAGTGCAAGCTTTAAATAATGCGCCATAAAAGGCAGATGTAAGCTCCCTGCGGCGTTACCGTCCCGTATTGAATGCGTTGTGTATATTTACGAGGTGTCAAGTTCATCATGACGGCGTTTGAAATTGCAGCTAGGTTTTTGTGTTTCCCATATTATAAAATTTATTGATATTTTAATTGTATTGAGAAAATATATGAAAAAATATAGAAAATATAAAAATATAGAAAATATAAAAATATAGAAAAATATAGAAAAATATAGAAAATATATAAAAATATAGAAAATTTAAAAATATAGAAAATATAGAAAAATATAGAAAATAAAAAAATATAGAAAATAGAAAAATATACAAAAATATACAAAATAGAAAATTATAGAAAATATGAAAATATATAAAAATATAGAAAATATCAAAATATAGGATAAAATATAAAATATAAAATATAGAAAATATAGAAAATATAGAAAAATATAGAAAATTTAAAAATATAGAAAATATAGAAAAATATAGAAAATATTAAAATATAGAAAATATAAAAATATAGAAAATATAGAAAATATAGAAAAATACAGAAAATAGAAAAATATAGAAAATATAAAAATATAGAAAATATTAAAATATAGAAAATATAAAAATATATAAAAATACAGAAAATATGAAAATATATAAAAATACAGAAAATATAAAAATATAGAAAAATCATATAAAATCATGTGAAAACGGTGCAATAACAGAAAAATAATAACAATAAACAACGGATTGTCAGATAATAAATAGCAAATTCATACAATATTTACAAAGAAGAAATAAAGATTTAAAAGGAAAAATACATTTCAACATAAAAAGTTGATAAACGGACAATCATTTATATCTTCTTCTTCATCATTTTCCACCTTTCTTATTTTACAACTTGCAATTTGATTCAAATAATCTGTAGGTTTTCTTTTAACTGATTTACGTGCCACAGTCAAAGGTCGGATTAAAACTGACTTTCTGCCATTGTCTTCCAATCGAGCTCTTGTTGCAAATCTTAAAGCTACTTTGGCTAACTTCCAAGCTTTGACTACATTTTCTGAATGAATTTTCACGCAGCCAGAGTAAAAGAATTCAACACATTCACTGAATTCCTGATATTTTAACCCTCGCTTTTCTGGATTGGGTTTGTAGAGAACTTTTGACATTGTTTCACCTTTGTCTCGGCAAAATTTCATGCTGTCATATTCTATCATTTCATCGACTTTGATTTTATGTGGGACATAAAATATGCTAAATACATTTGTCTGTCGATAATTACAAATTGACACTTTGAGGTTGTTCTTTTTCAATTTCATCGCTACGAGTCTGATAGCTCTCTTGGCATTGTCTTCCGTAGTTGCACCTCGCACCAAAATGGCCCCGGTTTTAAATAAAATCACTTCTTTGCATTCAGGATAATTGACGTCTTGGATGGGAGATTTCAACTCTAAGGTGACAAAGTTTTGGTACGACATCAAAAATGGATTGGGCAAAATTTCAATTAAGTCGACCAATTGCACATCTTTTATCCCCTTGATGAAAGCGGCTGCGTTGATATTGCTAATTTGTAAACTGATTCTGTTCACTTTTGACATTGTTAATGATTATTTTTAATTTTCTCTTAATATTTAAATAAATAAAACTTTATAAAATATATTTTGAATTTTATTCATGTTTCATTGGATAAAAAAAAATTTTACTTTTTTTTAAATTATTTTAAAAATAATTTCTTTAAAATTAAAAAATAATTCAATGTTATAAAATCATGGAAACTATAATTTATTAAAGTAGAATTTATTTATTATATATTTTTAAATAAATTTATATATTTTTATTACAGTGAAACCTCTCTAATAGGACCACCCTTGGTTCCGGAGCAAAAGTGGTCTTTACTGGAGGTGGTCCTATTAGAGAGGATTTTATTTTTATAAAGAAAACTAGACTTAAATTGAAGATTTTATTATAAAAACTCATCTAATGTTGTTTGTCTCTTCGATTTGGCTTCACTGTTATCAAAAACTATCATATTCGTCAACTTTTGTTCAGCTTGAAACATTATGTCAACTAATTTATTGTCACCCAGTTCCATTCCAAGATTCTTAATCTGCTGAATATAAGATAAAGATGTTTTTAAATCAATTTTTGGTAAATCAGATTCTTCTTCGTTTGGTTCAGAAACCTCACTTGATGCATCATCCAAACTAGTGTAAGAAGAAATCAGTTTTCATACCACTCTAGAACATACTCATTGATAAGTTTAAACTGCTGATTTGTTAGTCGTTTTAGTTTTTTATTTGCATTATTGTTCCAAAGCTCCTTTATTTCTTCTTTGTTAACAATGATATTGTGGACTTGCGTTTTACTACAAGAAAATCGTCTTGCAATAAGTCTCTGTCCTTCTCCTCGCTCAGAAGATTTAATAACATCCATCTTCTCGCTCAATGTAAGCTCCTTTCTCGTTTTTTTTACTCCCATTTTAATTTTAAAAAAATATTTAAACAAAAAATATTTAAACAAAAAATATTTAAACAAAAAATATTTAAACTAAAAATATTTTTTACGAAAAGTGGTCTTAACGAGAGGGGTGGTCCTATTATCGAGGGTTATTTGTCCCAGTAAACTACTGTGTAAATTTGGTTCCGAAGAAATAGAGGTCTTAACTAGAGGTGGTCTCTTTAGGGATGTGGTCTTAAGTAGAGGTTTTACTGTAATAAAATATCAAAATTTTCAACTCATATTTCATAAGTAAAATCCTTTAATTTGTTGAATTATCTTTAACTATTTTCTTTTATTATTGAATTTTATTTTCATTGTGACAATTGTTTAGGATTTGATAAATATTGGACACGAAAATATCTTTTTGATCTATAATCACAATGAAAATATATAAAAAAACAAATATTGTTGTCATTTGAATATCGCTATTGATTTTCGTAAAAACATTTTTCAGCGCATCAACATCTTCGTTCGACAAGGTAGCCATCAGATGTGGATAAGGAGTTTTGCGTAGCTTTATTGGATTTGTTAACTTGATTTCTATTGGAATATTTGAAAATACATTTTGTAACTGTGTAAACTTTACACTGTAAAGGGATTGAGAACTGTGGAGATTTCAACTAAAAATAGTGTCGATTTATATTTATTAACATTTATTAACACAAAAATTAAAATTTCGATACTAAAAATACATCGTTTATCATATTCTCTATCTAAAGAAAAATATTTAAAAACCATAAATTTATAATTAAATAAGTTTACCATTGCCTTCAGTAATTTGCGCCCAGTCCATCAATTCATTATTGTCATCAATAAAAATAAGATCTAAAGTAAAATAATATAAAATATAATTTATAAAGTAAAAATAATTTACCATCGATTCGATTTAATTCTGACATTTTTGGTTTTTGGTTTTAGAAATTTTGACTGAAATTAAAATTTTTTATAATGATATAACACAAACTTTACTCACTAACCAGTAGGAATCAATATAGGATAGAAAAAATCGAATTTATATTGGCTTGTTTCTTTTTAGCACATTACTAAGTGGTTGTCAACCCGTGTTCCGCGATTATGCTTCCAGTGTTCCACGAAAAAAATGACATTTAATCTTTAAATTTGCATTTAAGATACATATCATCAAAAACCTCAATTAATTATTTTATAAGATGATTCAATAAGAAAGCCGTTACACAGATATATAAACATACAAATATAAAACTGCATTTATTGCTTGTTATTGTTGCGCGTGGTATTTTCTTTGCTTATAAGAAGGCATTGTTTACGTTTACGACAGATTTATAGTAATTTGTGATTGGTCACTCATTGTGGGCAAGTATTCTTTTGTCAGTAAATGGTGTTCCGCGCTTTTATATTAATTGAGAACGACTGCCGTATAGTATAGACATTATAACACGAAACATATAATAATAATTTTATATTTATATAAGAAAATGTTTTAATTTAACTAATGTGCATTTTTAAGTGAACATATAATGTAAACATATTCTTCATATAAACAATATTAATAATAATTATAATTTAATAAAAAAATTCAAACCAAATGAATAGTTTTGATGAAAAATGTAATAAGTTAATAATAATTTTAATGTTAAATTATATTAAGATTGTCCAACGAAATACTTATCAGAACAAATAGAGGAAATAACGGGAATAAATAAATATAAATTTTTATACAATGATGAATCTATAGAAAACGAAACTCAGTTATTACATGTCACTGAAGAAATTGAAAATAATAATATCGAGGATAGAAATAAGGCTAAAATTGATGAAATTAGTGATGAGTGTGATGAATTAATTGACGCTGTTGATACATTTATTATATATTGTGGAGATAATATATGTTCATGTCATAAATAATAAATAGTAATTAATAATGACATTTAAAATAAATAAATTTATTTTCTAAATAACAATACAATACAAGCGGTAAAACCTAAAGTTATCATGAAAATATTCCTAAGAATTGTTTCAGCTTCTTGGGTATCATGCTGTTTCTTTTATTATCCATGATTATAAATAGCATTTTTGTAATCGACTCGCCCAATTTTTATTAAATTCTTTGAATATAACTAATAATTGGGAAAACTAGTTCAAAATCAGTAATAAACACTTTGTCACTAATTAATTTTTTTAATTTTATATAAATAATATTTTAAAATTTTTAATTATTATAAATATTATTTAATAATAAATAAAATATTTGTTTTTTTATATATTTTCATTGTGATTATAGATCAAAAAGATATTTTCGTGTCCAATATTTATCAAATCCTAAACAATTGTCACAATGAAAATAAAATTCAATAATAAAAGAAAATAGTTAAAGATAATTCAACAAATTAAAGGATTTTACTTATGAAATATGAGTTGAAAATTTTGATATTTTATTAATAAAAATATATAAATTTATTTAAAAATATATAATAAATAAATTCTACTTTAATAAATTATGATTTTATAACATTGAATTATTTTTTAATTTTAAAGAAGTTATTTTTAAAATAATTTAAAAAAAGGTAAAATTTTTTTTATCCAATGAAACATGAATAAAATTCAAAATATATTTTATAAAGTTTTATTTATTTAAATATTAAGAGAAAATTAAAAATAATTATTAACAATGTCAAAAGTGAACAGAATCAGTTTACAAATTAGCAATATCAACGCAGCCGCTTTCATCAAGGGGATAAAAGATGTGCAATTGGTCGACTTAATTGAAATTTTGCCCAATCCATTTTTGATGTCGTACCAAAACTTTGTCACCTTAGAGTTGAAATCTCCCATCCAAGACGTCAACTATCCTGAATGCAAAGAAGTGATTTTATTTAAAACCGGGGCCATTTTGGTGCGAGGTGCAACTACGGAAGACAATGCCAAGAGAGCTATCAGACTCGTAGCGATGAAATTGAAAAAGAACAACCTCAAAGTGTCAATTTGTAATTATCGACAGACAAATGTATTTAGCATATTTTATGTCCCACATAAAATCAAAGTCGATGAAATGATAGAATATGACAGCATGAAATTTTGCCGAGACAAAGGTGAAACAATGTCAAAAGTTCTCTACAAACCCAATCCAGAAAAGCGAGGGTTAAAATATCAGGAATTCAGTGAATGTGTTGAATTCTTTTACTCTGGCTGCGTGAAAATTCATTCAGAAAATGTAGTCAAAGCTTGGAAGTTAGCCAAAGTAGCTTTAAGATTTGCAACAAGAGCTCGATTGGAAGACAATGGCAGAAAGTCAGTTTTAATCCGACCTTTGACTGTGGCACGTAAATCAGTTAAAAGAAAACCTACAGATTATTTGAATCAAATTGCAAGTTGTAAAATAAGAAAGGTGGAAAATGATGAAGAAGAAGATATAAATGATTGTCCGTTTATCAACTTTTTATGTTGAAATGTATTTTTTCTTTTAAATCTTTATTTCTCCTTTGTAAATATTGTATGAATTTGCTATTTATTATCTGACAATCCGTTGTTTATTGTTTTTATTTTTCTGTTATTGCACCGTTTTCACATGATTTTATATGATTTTTTTATATTTTTACATTTTCTGTATTTTTATATATTTTTATATTTTCTATATTTTTCTATTTTCTATATTTTTCTATATTTTCTATATTTTCTATATTTTCTATATTTTCTATATTTTTATATTTTCTATATTTTAATATTTTCTATATTTTAATATTTTCTATATTTTTAAATTTTCTATATTTTTCTATATTTTCTATATTTTCTTTATTTCTCCTTTGTAAATATTGTATGAATTTGCTATTTATTATCTGACAATCCGTTGTTTATTGTTATTATTTTCCTGTTATTGCACCGTTTTCACATGGTTTTATATGATTTTCTGTATATTTCTATTGCTATGCATCCTAATTCAAAATCTCGACAACAATTATAAATCTCCTAACCCCCTCAAACTAACTGTAATCGCTTACAGCTACAGTGCCATGTTGCGCTTGTATTTATATAAATGACGTCATTTTTTTATAATTCAGACACTTTGCTGCGCCTATCTAATATCTTTTGTCTAAAACGTGTTTTCGTACTAATAAAGCAATAATATTGCTAAGCAGAGATAAAATTACACAATTTCATTCTGAATAGCAAATCTCTAACACGCTGTTATAACAGCTAAATGGAGTTATTGGTTAACTAATTACTGATAATAGTTTATTGTTTCTTTCATGAATTTGTTTTATAATTTCTTACAGCCTTTCCTCCTCCTTCTTATTTATATTTCCTCGCTTCACTAACTCATAATCTACAATCTTAAAATTTCTAGTAGTTGATGGTTTATTTGCTCCCTTCTTAAATTTATTTATAATTTCTACTCTTATTTCTTCTTTTCTAAATCCAAGTTTTCAGTTTCTGAAATGTTTTTCTAACAATTAAAAAAGTGACACAGCTGCAATTATTGAATCTTTTATGGTAAAGTTGAAGTTTGAGGTCTTTCTGGAGCAGAATCTAAGCGGAGTTCACTTAGATCTTTATTAAATGATACATCAGCGTCTTCCAACTTATCCTTTATTGTTTATTCTCTTTTGACCAATCTTACTATAGTTTTCCTTTTAACGTCAGGTCTATTGTATCTTTTATGGTAAATTGTCTCCACTAATCCATTTGCGCTATGATGATAAGGACTTGAGTATCTTATTGCGCATATATATATATTGCGCATATCGCCTGGAAACGGCTCTATATGGATGGCAATGGATTTGCTAAATAATTAGTGCTGTAAATAGTTAAAGATTGCTATGAAATGAATGATACAAGTAGTATTTCCTGACAAATCGCGCTCTTGACTAAATGTGCAGTTCAACTTGTTCTGTTGACTATTTTTAAGCTGATGGAAGTCGCTTTCAAAATATTTTCATCAAAGCAGTCAGTCCTGTTTTGTATTCAAAAAATGAAGTTAGAATTTGTAATAAAATTTATTTCTACGTGCAAGCTTTAGTAAATTGGAAATAATGCCGCTCTAGGCATGTAATCAGCTTGAGTAATCTGTTATCACGGGGTGAGAGCAGTGCTGGCATTAGACAATTTGGTGCTATATAAAAAGTGATATTAGTAGCAAGAACAACAAATAATTTTCATAACATAAAAAATATTTTTAAATTTAATCTTTTCATAATTTTGCCTCCCCTTAAAATAATACCGCTCTAGGCAGCTGCCTATATCGCCTATACTTAAAGCCGGCACTGAAACTTATTCATTATCGTGCTAAACTAATCAGAAAATTTCCGGATTTAAGCAACAACGAAATATGATCCAAATAAATGGAATCTTTGCAGGTCAGAAAAAATTAATAATAATAAATATTTGTTAAGAACTGAAAAAACGAAAACAACCAATTCACCTTTGACATTTTTATTTTAAATGTTTTAATAAAAACGTGAATTTAACAACTGATATGTTTGTTGAACAATGCAAATAATGTTTGATTAGTTTTTAAGAATAGTTTGAATGATGAGCATTTTCTATTGGTTGACATGTACGGACTGATACGGACATTTTCTATTGGTTGACATGAGCACACTGATATGGACATTTTCTATTGGTTGATATGTACGGACTGATACGGACATTTTCTATTGGTTGACACATACGGACTGATACGGACATTTTCTATTGGTTGACATGAGCGCACTGATATAGGCATTTTCTATTGATTTATTTATATAGGATTTTTTTTAACTGAAAATTATAAAGCTCAATAAAAAGTTAATAATTAAAATGTTTTGTTTTGGCATTTTAATTGACAGTTCATATAACTCTACATTATAAACTATATACACCAGGGGTGTCAAACTCGGTTAGTAGATGGAAGGGAGCCCGCCAGAACAGGAGCCCGCCACGACACATATACCCCCTCCCCCCCCCGGGGAAAATTTTTTTTTTTTAAAAATAAAATGTCAAGGTCATTTATTTTTTCAAGGTCATTTTTTTTTCAAGGTCATATTTTAAAATTTAAATTTACAGAGTTTCCGCCAACGAAAATTATTCAACGATAGCTTATTTTAAAGCCCGATCTAAGGCCTTTCGATTGAGCCATTGAAAGTATCATCATCATTAATATTGACAAAGTTATTAACATTTTACCAAAAATCATTTTCAAGGTCATATAATTATTCAAAATATTATTAAGTGTTCTGGCGGGCTCCTGGTTTTCATTTGCCCAAAAGTTATCGTTCACATCATTTTATTTCATCGATCGATAGCTCATTTTAAAGCTTAGTGCAAGACCTTTCAAATGAGCTATTGAAGGTATCATCATCATTATTATTGGCAATGTTATTAAAGTTTTCCCGAGACCATTTTCAAGGTCATTTATTTTTTCAAAATATTATTTTTCAAGGTCATTTATTTTTTCAAGGTCATTTATTTTTTCAAGGTCATTTATTTTTCCAAGGTCATTTATTTTTCAAGGTCATTTATTTTCAAGGTTATTTATATTTTCAAGGTTATTTATATTTTCAAAATCATTTATATTTTCAAGGTCATATTATTATTTTTTAAAATATTATTATTATTTTCAAAAATAATATTAAGTGTTCTAGCGGGCTCCTGGTTTTCGTTTGCCCAAAAGTTATCGTTCCCATTATCCGAATTTATTAATTGATAGCTTAATTTGAAGCTTAGTGCAAGATCTATCTACTGATACATAAAAATTATTATTATCATTATTATTGACAAAATTATTAACGTTTTCTCGAGACCATTTTCAAGGTCATTTATTTTTTCAAAATATTATTTTCAAGGTCATATTATTATTTTTCAAAATATTATTTTTTCAAGGTCATTTATTTTTTCAAGGTCATTTATTTTTTCAAGGTCATTTATTTTTCAAGGTCATTTATTTTTCAAGGTCATTTTTTTTTCAAGGTCATTTATTTTTTCAAGGTCATTTTTTTTTTTCAAGGTCATTTATTTTCTAAATTTTATTATTATTATTATTATTTTTAATATTATTTTTATTATTATTAGTATTAATATATATATATACTCCTAGTCTATCCGACAAAATATTTTGTCCCCCTATGGGTATTGCCCACCAGGGTACTGCTCACACTCAACAAGCCACAAGGATACTGCTCACGCTCAACAACTCGCAAGGGTACAATGATATTATTAAACAATGTAATAAAACACATATTTTCTAAATTTAATATTATTATTATTATTATTATTATTATTATTACTATTATTATTATTATTATTATTATTATTATTATTATTATTATTATTATTATTATTATTATTATTATTATTAGTTTTAGCACACACTGATTATACCGATAGAAATATTGTATTCATGTTGTATCAAATCAAAACTTATATGTTTATTTTTATAATCTATCAACCAATCAGATCATATGTTATTTCAGTAGTAGTAATATAAATAAAGCAGTATATTAAAAATTATTGTAAAAATGTATCAATTTAGTGAAAATGTTCTAAACGGAATTGTCACCGCGAATATAGTCGACAGCCTCAATTTCCTGGTCAATCGAACTGAACAAATCATTGAAGGTGAACATATCGATTATCAGCAGATGATGGAGATGGAATCCCTGGAAACCAAGAAGTTATACTTCAATAGAATATTTCACTGTCTTTTTCGATGAAGACATGAAATGGACAAGGATAATTATAGGATTCACCTACATGAAGATAATCATTGCAAAAGGTCAACATGACTCAGAACATTATTATCAGTGGTCTTTAGAAGTAAGATTTCTTTTATAATCTACTTATATATATTTTAATAATATTCATTTCTAGATAATCAAGTCCAAGTTTACCCCATGGATAGAAGCCAATGGCGGATGGGGTGTATTAAATAAACTGGCCTGCAATGTTAAAGAAACTGATGAAATCAAAAGAAAAATGAAAAACTATATAAAACTTACAACTGGAGTTGTTATAATGTATATTTTCTGTAGATATATGAATAAAAATTAATGTTATTATTTTTAATAGTATATTTAAATGAAAATAATTCAATTTTAAAATTTATTAACACATTCGCAATCATCATCTCCACATTTCATTATATTTTCAACGACATGATCTACACAATCATTCGTAACCTTTATCTGTAGTCATTATTACCACTTTAAAACTATATTATAAGTTTGTTTATAGATTTTCTTTGTTAAATTTGCATGTCATTTGCATTAATGTTGCAATTAATAAAGAGAAAAAACAAATATGACTAATACATTTATTAAATATAATATTAAAATAGTTGTGAAAGTCTAGCAGACATAATTTTCCAAATTGGAGAATACACATCATTATTATCAACTTTATATCCTTGGATTGCAATTGTTATATACCAATTTTCGTTTTCTTTGAAGCTGATTTCATCAAAGGAATCATAAAATCTTGCATATCGGTTGTTGAAAAATGCATGTTTGATTACAAGATAGATTCATATTCAACCGTTTGAAAACCTCATCAATAGATTTAACATCTAACATTGAAAGCATGCCGGATAAGAATTGAAATTTAGTTGGAATTAGCTTGATCGGTGACACCAATTTCATATTGATTTCTTCTTTTAAAAAATACATTTTATAGTTGTGGAACATTTGAACAGATTGTACAAATTCTGGAACAACTTTTGACTTTTCAGTGCTTGAAATTTTCTTTGTCATCGTGAATTATGAATAAAATGAAATGGTACAGAGTTTTTATACCTATGACTATTGTTTATCATCCAATCAGATTGCTACATGTCTTTGTTTAAATTGCATGTCATTTGCATGTCATTTGCAATAATGTTTTTATTATAAATATTGTTTTTTATTATTTCTAATATTACTATTTCTATTATTATTTCTATTTCTATTATTTCGATTTACAAAACAATTCAACATAAAAATTTATTTTGATACAATCTGACTCGAGTGATGATTTCTCAGAGTCTTCACCAAACACCATTCAACATATTGTTGATAACGGAAATTGCAACAGCTACATCCGAAAATGCAAGGAATCTCTGGTTTCATTTCTTTCATCCCCCTTCCAATCTTGATATCCCATAGAAAGGTGTTTATTATATCGAATATCCAGATTCGTGTTTGGTTGTATACCAAATCTGGAATGATAGCTGGATCTCTATCTTGTAGAATTTCATTTAATTCTGGATAATAGAAACATAATCTTTGCAGGATAATTGATTGATATTCATCTGTAAATATATATATATATATATATATATATATATATATATATATATATATATATATATATATATATATATATTAATGTAATAATAAAAATTTGAAATTACCATAATTTGCATGCTCTTTCATTGAGGTGATTGCGGAACTTTGTATGTTGTACATTTTTGTTGAATAAATGACAAACTAAACCGAAAACATTTTGTTATAAATAATCATCAGCCAATTAGATTTCGACCAAACAGAATCATGCATTTCAATTGCATTGAATTTGCAATGATAAATAATTAATTAAGTGATAATAAAAAATCTAAAAATTCTTTTCCTTCAATATTGATTTAATTTCAGATATGATATTATCAACTATACATTTGTAATCAATATTTTTTATTCCAAGAATTACTATCTTACCGCTAGCGAATATATTTACACACATAGGGTTATAATTTTATATATCTCAAAGCTGGAAATAATTCTGGTTCGTAAACACATGGTATTAATTTAGCCAATTCATTTAAATTACAAGAAAAACCTATATCGGAAGTTACGGTTATCGATTTTATTTCTAAATCATAAACATTATATTCACTAGCTTTGATTATTTCCTTACACCCCATAATTCTACATTTACCAGTTTTGAAATATATTATTGGATATTTTTTACTTCTATTGATGAGTTGTTGTGGTTTCCCCATTGCAAATATCATTTTTGATACATCAGCTTTTGCCCTGTAATTTATATTTGAAAGCATTTTAATAAAATAATTATAAAAACTCTGTTATATTTAGTTATTTTAAAACGGAGTTCATTTAAATTATCAATATAAACAATAATTATATAGTTTAAATTTAAAAAATGGAATTACGAAATGATGCAGTATACCAAATCGTTGGTCCAAGTGGTAGCGGGAAAACCTTATTTGTTTGTAAATTACTAAAATCTAATTTGTTCAAAACAAAATTCAACAATATTTATTGGCATAGAGGCGCCGATGAAGAACATGGATTGACGCAATCAAGTTTCTGTCAGTTGAAAAACATGAAAATAGTAAAGGGTTTTGATAAAAAACTGGTCAAGTCGTTTGAAGAGAGATGATGTCATCATTATCGATGATTTGTATCAAGAAGCCAATAAAGAAAAAGATTTTAATAATTTATTTACAAAGATCAGCAGACATGTTGGTGTAACAGTTATTTTCATAACACAAAATCTATTTCATCAAGGTGGTGCACATCGAACACGTAATTTAAATGTACAATATTTAGTTATTTTCAGAATCCTAGAGATGCAACTGTCATTGATTTTCTTGGACGACAAGCATACCCTAATAACCGTAATTTTCTTATCAATGCATTTCAAGATGCTACGAAAATACCACATGGGTATATATTTCTCGATTTCACACAACAATGTCCTGATGATATACGGGTAAAAACAGATATTTTCAACCCAAAAGGTGCCATGGTTTATAAACAAAGTTTAAAACAAATTTGAAAACATATAAATCATGTTTTCAAAAACAAGGATATCGAGTAAAAAACAACCAAAAGTTCCACCAACAACTAGTTATACTCCATCTAAAGAACTTATTACAGAGAATTTTCCTGCAATGAATCTTATTTCGAAAAATCCTAAACCTAAAAGTAAAACCACTAAGACAGTAAAAGTTGTTAAAAAATCATCGGAGTTTCCCGTTTTTCAATACATTGTTAAAGGCACCAAGTATGAAAAGAAACAGTATTTTGCAATCATTTCCAAATTATGTTGTCGATGATTTACTCGATATTATACTTAAAGTAGTCAAAGGCAAGATTAAAATCAGTAAATCTAAAAAGCAATTATTGAGTAAACATAGGAAACCTTTGCTATCATTAGTAAATAATAAAAATCGTCAACAAATGAGAAAAATTATATATAAACAACAAGGGGGATTTATCGGTGCATTGATACCTTTAGCAATATCATTATTAGGTGGAATAATAGGAAGTCGATCATAAACAATGGGTGCTAATCCTTCATTACCAGACATTAAATTTAATATTAAATCTTCTTGCTGTAATGGAGAAGATTTGGACGAACCCGAAGACGAAGCCGGTTTGGTGGAGTGGCAAAATTAAGGAAAAGAGTTCCGAATTCGAAAAAGGAAACCCAGAAGTGGTTATCAGATCAGCTTGCGTACAGTTTGAACAAACCAATGCGGAAAAGATTTCCAACAAGAGTATATAAAACATTTGGTATTGACGATTTATGGCAAATGGATTTGATGGAGATGATACCCTATTCGAAAATTAACAATGGGTATAAATATATTTTAACATGTATTGATGTATTCAGTCGGTTTGCCCGAGCAATACCGTCAAGGCAAAATCTGCAGATGAAATGTCTAAAGCTGTTAATGATTTATTTAAAGATGGACATCCTAATAACTTGCAAACGGATTTAGGTATTAATATTATTATTTTTATTATTATTATTATTATTTTAGGTAAAGAATTCTACAACAGTAAAGTCAAGCAAATCCTCAATAAATTGAAAATAAACCATTACTCGGTACATTCTCAATATAAAGCTGCTCATGTTGAAAGATTTAACAGAACATTGAGAGATAGATTAAGAAATTATTCGTGCATCAAGGTAATAAAAAAATGGGTATTGGTTTTACCGAAAATAATAATAAGTTATAATCATTCATCACATCAAGGACTGAATGGATTAAGGCCGATTGATATCACGTCAAAAACAATCTATTCTAAAAAACATGTAAAAATTACAAAACCGAAATATAAAGTCGGTGACCATGTTAGAATTAGTAAAATTAGTGCATCACCATTTATTAAAAATTTCGATACAAATTGGAGTGATGAAGTCTTTGTAATTTCAAAAATAAATACTAAACAGAATCCTGTAATGTATGTCATCAAAGACAATGATAACAATATTGTACAAGGAAAATTTTATGAGCAGGAATTACAAGTTATTCCTCCCCCAAAAGTATTTAGAATTCAGAAGATATTGAAAACTAAAAAGGTCGGTAAGGATAAACAATACTATGTCAAATGGCATGGTTATCAAAACCCATCATGGATATCAGAAAAGGATCTAGTAAAGTAAATTTTTATACTATTTTACCAAGCAATAGTTGCCCGCTTATTCATCCAGATAATCAAGCCAGTAAATTCATGGTCAATCTCCAGAATCCGATTTCTTTAAATGGTGACTGGGAAGTTGCACTGCAAGATTTTACATTCGTGTACAATACATTCCCATTTTATAGTCAATGTAAGATTGATTTCAAAAGGAATGCTATGAAAACATGTAGTGGTATCTTTATTATCAGTAATTATGATAAAACATATCATATTCCGAATCAAATATTAGATCCGCATTGCTCTATGTTTTACAAGGATGGATTAAATATCAGTTGTGATTTTAAACCATTTACAATAACATTCCAATATATTGAAGATGCCAGACGAATGGGCTGCAATAAGTTGAAAAATGAAGTTATGGAAACTGAATACTTATTACGCTTTGATCTATTTGAAGCAAACAGTGTAATGAGAGAAGAAATCAAAATATCTGTGTCGTATAATAATGAAGTTCAAGAATCATTCACCTTCGCTGACGAATTATATATTGATAAACTTGATGTGTTACTTAAATATTTAAAGTACAATTGTTCACACATATTTAAAAGTTTGGACATTGTGAAAGATTTGTTATTTACATTCAGTTTGAATGATGACATTTGCGAAGTTATATTTGATAAAAATTTGACAAATACACTTGGATTAGAGAAGCAGCAATATCGGGAAAAATCGGCTGGTATACGTAAACCAAGAATACTTGAACATCATCAACAAATGTTCATATATACTAATATTATTGAGCCCATAATTGTTGGTGATTCCAGTGTTCCTCTATTGAAATCGGTGTGGATTGGAAAATATGAACATGATGAAGTTGTCAATATAAATATAGATAATCCCATGTATTTACCAATTTCAAGCTCATGTA
This sequence comes from Schmidtea polychroa, assembly GCA_959609185.1. Taxonomy (NCBI): domain Eukaryota; kingdom Metazoa; phylum Platyhelminthes; order Tricladida; family Dugesiidae; genus Schmidtea; species Schmidtea polychroa. The sequence goes on along the minus strand of CAUHTR010004497.1, from coordinate 8,270 downwards.
TAAACAATATAGAAATAAATATTCGTGACGATAGTGGAAAACTTATAACTTCCCAAAAGACTCAAAACTCATTTGACACTACATTTTCGTAAAGTAGATGGCTAATTCCGATATTATTAGTATGTATAGTGATAGCCAATCTGGCGGTGAATTACCATATTTTATTGGTAAACAGTACGGATCAGGTTGGTTAAAAACAATAGGGAGATTTGCACTTCCTATTCTTAAACGTATTGGTAGTTTTGGCATGAAACTGCTAAAGATGTGATTATGAATGAACAGAAAATATTACCATCCCTAAAAACAAATGCTTTAGCTGAATTAGGTAAGGTTCTACCTGGAGTTGCTGGTATGTTTTCAAAAAGATACGCCTCCATCCCCAGCTCCATCCCCAGTCCCAGCTCCAAAACGTAAAGGACATGGAATATCACGTATAAACAAACGAATGAAAGGACATGGAACTATATTTGCAAAATGATTTGTGGTAAATCCGAATTATGTATATTTGATAGACCATCGCCCCAGGCTGTAATAGAATTTGGGGCCTTTGAAGAAGTTTTTCCAATGAATTCAATTACTGATAGTAGAAATGATATCGAGTTTTATATTAATGGTTCGCAAACTGAATATTTAGATTTGAACGATACTTTATTGACTGTTCAGATCAAAGTTGTAGATAAAGATAGAAAAGTTTTGGATGCCAATGCGGATGTATTACCAAACAATTTCATGTTTCATACTCTGTTTAAAGATGCAGTGTTGGGATTTAATAATATCAAGATTGAGGGCGGAAATAATACATTCATTCACAAGGCTTTGATAGAAACTATTTTAAATTACAATTCCGATACTAAAAATACCTGTCTTACACCTATGGGTTATGCAGCAACAGATGATGAAAGAAAAAAGTGGGTTAAAGGTTCAAAAGTATTCACTATGTGCTCATCATTACAACTTGATTTTATGGATCAACCGAAATATTTACTACCGGGAGTTAATATACATATTAGATTGAAAAGATCTGATTCTGCATTATCTCTTACTAGTGCAACTACTACACCAATATGTCAATTAGTTGATGCAAAATTATTGGTGAGAAGAGTTCGAGTAGACCCGTCAGTATTAGCTGGTCATCAACTGGGTCTTAATTCAAAACATGCAATTTATCCTTTAAAAACAAAGGAAATTGTACAATTTGCTATTGCTAAAGGTGCTTCATCATTCTATAAAGAACAAATATTTGGTGACAGAAGAATGCCTAATTTTATTCTGGTAACATTTCAAAGTGAAACGCAATATAATGGATCTTATACTGCTTCCAGCTCAATTTTCAAAAACTTTGGTGTTACTTCATTGACTTTGTCAAAAAATACTGATTATAGAGAAACATATACTCAAGATTTCGAGAATGATAATTACTGTGCGACATATATGCAGAGTATTGTTAGAAATCTGGGTTATTTAGATAAAAATTTGAATTGTGGAATTACTCTAGAAGAATTTAAAAGCAAATATCCATTTTTCACATTTGTTTTAGCTCCCGATTTTGATTTAAATCAGAGTCAACTACCACAAAACGGGAATTTACGACTGGATATTAAGTTTGCAAAGGCCATTACAGAACCGGTACATGTTATAATATATGGAGTATTTGAAAATGAAGTTCAAATTACTGCAAATAGAACCGTGCTAGTATAAATGTATACAGAAACATAAAAAGTTGTCATGGAGTAAGTTTTTTGATAATGTTTAATTTTATTAAAGTAGTTCTGTTCAGGTTAATCGAATTGGAAAACAAATATTAGGAAATGAATTTGTAGGAGTTTTTCCTCTCGATAAAATTCCTTATTTGAGCAATAATCAAGCCATAATTGTCAATACTCATTCGTCTCATCTTGGTGGAGAACATTGGATAGCTATATATGTGAAACCTAGTAATATATTCGTATTCGATCCTATGGGTTTCTATTATCCTGCTTTGTTGATATCAAAACTTCAAACAATTGGGAAACCTATTGTATATAATAAAACTATGTTTCAAAATCCATTGACTCAAACATGTGGTCAACACTGTTTGGCATGGTTGTTGTATAAAAAATTTGATGGTTAATAAATGTATACTGTATGATTTTTATTTGTTGACTATTTTCATTATTTGTTAAATATTATTATTATTTGTTAAATATTATTATTTTATGTTTAATCATGAAAATGTTGAAAATCATGTAATTGACGTAGAAATTAAGTTTTATGAATATTTAAGTAAATAATAATAATAATGAAACTTCTAATAAAATTAAGGTCACAATTGCAATCCAAGGATATATAGTTGATAATAATGATGTGTATTCACCAATTTGGAAAATTATGTCTGCTAGACTTTCATAGATATTTTAATGTTATATTTAATAAATGTATTTAGTTATATTTGTTTTCGCTTATTTTCTATAAACAAATATATACTATAGTTTTAAAATACTAATAATGACTACAGAAAAAGGTTAATATGATTAGTTAATTATCAAATTATTTAATATTTAGAATTTATAATAAACTTTTTATTGGAAAAATTAGCAGAAATATCTGGTGTGAAAATGGAGGATATATTATCTGTTACAAACGCATTAAATATAGACTGGGTAGCAGAGAGTGAAGATTTTGGATTTGATGAAACAGATGAAGAAAACACTCAAGATGATGAGGAAAGCATTCAAGAAATTGATGAACCTATGGAGGAATTTACGGATACTGAACCGTGTGTATATAGGGATTGTATAGATCATGTTGTTGAAAATGTTATCAACTGTGGAGATGATGAATGTGAATGTGTTAATAAATTTTAGTGTATATTTAAAGTATAATTTCTTTGTTAAAGTTTTATCTTGAATATTTTTACCAGTAACTTTGTAAACAGTACCCTGTGACTTGTTGAGTGTGAGCAGTACCCTTGCTAGCAATACCCTTAGTGGGACAGAATATCTTGTCGGATAGACTAGGAGTATATAGATTAATAATAATAATAATAATAATAATAATAATAATAATAATAATAATAATAATAATAATAATAATAATAATAATAATAATAATAATAATAATAATAATAATAATAATAATAATAATAATAATAATAATAATAATAATAATAATAATAATAATAATAGTAATAATAATAATAATAATAATAATATTAAATTTAGAAAATATGTGTTTTATTACATTGTTTAATAATATCATTGTACCCTTGCGAGTTGTTGAGCGTGAGCAGTATCCTTGTGGCTTGTTGAGTGTGAGCAGTACCCTGGTGGGCAATACCCATAGGGGGACAAAATATTTTGTCGGATAGACTAGGAGTATATATATATTAATACTAATAATAATAAAAATAATATTAAAAATAATAATAATAATAATAAAATTTAGAAAATAAATGACCTTGAAAAAAAAATGACCTTGAAAAAATAAATGACCTTGGAAAAAAAAATGACCTTGAAAAAATAAATGACCTTGAAAAATAAATGACCTTGAAAAAATAAATGACCTTGAAAAAATAAATGACCTTGAAAAAATAATATTTTGAAAAATAATAATATGACCTTGAAAATAATATTTTGAAAAAATAAATGACCTTGAAAATGGTCTCGAGAAAACGTTAATAATTTTGTCAATAATAATGATAATAATAATTTTTATGTATCAGTAGATAGATCTTGCACTAAGCTTCAAATTAAGCTATCAATTAATAAATTCGGATAATAGGAACGATAACTTTTGGGCAAATGAAAACCAGGAGCCCGCCAGAACACTTAATAATATTTTGAAAAATTAAATGACCTTGAAAATAATAAATGACCTTGAAAAAATAAATGACCTTGAAAAATAATATTTTGAAAAAATAAATGACCTTGAAAATGGTCTCGGAAAACTTTAATAACATTGCCAATAATAATGATGATGATACCTTCAATAGCTCATTTGAAAGGTCTTGCACTAAGCTTCAAATTAAGCTATCAATTAATAAATTCGGATAATGGGAACGATAACTTTTGGGCAAATGAAAACCAGGAGCCCGCTAGAACACTTAATATTATTTTTGAAAATAATAATAATATTTTAAAAAATAATAATATGACCTTGAAAATGGTCTCGGGAAAACGTTAATATTTTTGCCAATATTAATGATGATAATAATATTTATATATCAGTAGATAGATCTTGCACTAAGCTTCAAAATAAGCTATCGAACGATGAAATAAAATGATTGGAACGATAACTTTTGGGCAAACGAAAACCAGGAGCCCGCCAGAACACTAATAATATTTTTGAAAATTATATGACCTTGAAAATGATTTTTGGTAAAATGTTAATAACTTTGTCAATATTAATGATGATGATACTTTCAATGGCTCTATCGAAAGGCCTTAGATCGGGCTTTAAAATAAGCTATCGTTGAATAATTTTCGTTGGCGGAAACTCTGTAAATTTAAATTTTAAAATATGACCTTGAATAAAAAAATGACCTTGAAAAAATAAATGACCTTGACATTTTATTTTTAAAAAAAAAAAAATTTTTTCCCCCGGGGGGGGGGGGAGGGGGTATATGTGTCGTGGCGGGCTCCTGTTCTGGCGGGCTCCCTTCCATCTACTTCGGTTGATACAGAGGGCCACATTTACTATTAGTGAATATCATGCGGGCCAATGGACGTCCGCAGGAATTTTTCCAAGGGGGGGGGTGGCAAAAAAAAATTTTTAACAAGTAGACAAAATGCATGTGTATAATAAATATTTGGGGCATTTTGTTGGGGTTCAATTGAAGCCAAGATAAGGACATCAAGAGATTTTAGGAAAGGAATAAAGATAAATTATAAATAGTATTTAATAATTACTAAAAATAGAAAATAATTACTTTAGTTAGAGTTAAAATATAAATAGCAATAAAAATTTACTATATTTAGATTATAAATAATAATAGTATTTTAATACATATGTTTAGTAATTAAACAATTAATAAAAATATGGATAGTCGATTCAAAATAATATAGATACAGTTAAAAATTTTTAGTTGAGGGCGAACATTAAATACGCAAAAAACGAACGGATAAATTGTAGATTTACAAGAAGACTCACAATAAGCGAACAACATTTAATTTACGATTAAGTCAGATTGAGTTTGGACAAGCATATCAAAGTTTAGTGAAATAATTTAAGATCGAAAATAGTCAATTCTCAAAAACTATTCCTTTGGAATTTTTCGAGTTTGGAATAAATAATAACCATTTTTTTGGTTCTATATATTTAATTTCTCAGAGGATATCGGATAATTAATTAGTTAGTTTATTATTTTTCATATAGCATTAAATATATTTATTTTAAAAAGGTGTCTAAGTGCCAGTACGTCTTTTGTTACTGTTTCGCTTCTAGAATACAAGTCTTATCCATTTCTGGGATTAAAACTATAGCGTTTAAATTTTTGGGATCCACCTTCATCTTATTTTTGACACCTATATGGGGTTTATGGTGCATTTAGGGCCAGCCTTGATAAGTAGTAATCTTCAGGCCGGTTTTGAATAATATAATCATACTTTAGCAATCAGCCAGTTTTCTTTTGTTTTTATTCAATAGTTGTGTTATTATATATATATATATATATATATATATATATATATATATATATATATATATATATATATATATATATATATATATATATATTAATACCAGTGGAGTCAAACTTTATCTGTATTAGATCGAGACCGCATCGAACCTAACAATTTTACAAAATAAAACACTTTTTTTATTAATTTTTTTTGTCTTGAGTTTTTCCAACATTGTTGGAGCGCATTTATTAAAATGTGTTTAAATTAATCGAAAAATAGAATGGTTTGTGAAATTCAGGGGGGGGGGGGACAAGTGCGCCCCTTGCCCTCCTTTGCGGACGCCCATGTATGGGCCGCATAATATATTTTTCTGATACACATATATATATATATAGATAGAGAAAGTTAATTTACTCACTTTAACGGCAGTATATAATCTAATTTATTATTTCATTACTTCCTCTACTGTTGCCTCCAGACACTTGACACCTCTTGCTATTATCAAGTTCATCAAAGTTTGGCACCTATGACTGTGCTGTAGCAACCTTCAGTATTGAATTAAGGTGCTTGTTAGAAATTTTCGAGTGAAGCCGAGTTTGTTTATGTTCATTACAGAAAAAGGCTGTTCACATACGTATATACTTTCGAACAAGGTCATTATCTTTGAAGCTAAACACTTAATCATAGAATAATTTGGGCCAAAATATTGATAAAATGTGCCAATATCAACATTGGAAAATTTGTTTCTCAAAACAAAATCGTACTGGAGCTCAATTAATTCTAGCTGAAGTAGATCTGGTACCTCATTAACATTAACCGAGAACGGATTCTGAAAAATGACAATGTACTTTTCAAGGTACTTAAAGTCGGCAAATGGTTCTTGAAACTCTTTGCTTTACAACCTTTCTTTGCTTCACAAACATGATTATAAGTTCAGAAAATAAACACAATATAAGTAAAAACACGAAAAAAACACAAATGTAACAAATTTAAATTCGAAAAGTTACAGCGATTAAATGCCAAAATATCATAAATGACTTATATTTACCATTAGACCAGAATAACTAAATTAGACAAGTACTACAACTTTGCCGTAGGTGCAAGGGGATTATTGTCGTACCTCTTTTGCTGGTGCTAGACTATCATATATGTACACTAAGGTTCGATCGCACGACTAATGTTTTGTCGCAGTCTTGCATCATCATTTGTCATTTATCATGCAAAACATTACTTGTGGACGGCAAATTTGACACTTTGCATGAGCTAATGAGGTTGGTCAAATTTAAAAGAACTGGAGCATCGTATACAAGAAAGACTGCATACAAAACATTACGTGTGGGTGGGCATTTACCGAGGCTGCATTCGTTGATATTTGTATTATCATAATTATATTGACATGATTTGAAGTGTTTTTTAATGGCGGCTGCGGGCAGAATGTAAGAGGGTGTCGGGCCACATGTGGCCCACGGGCTTCATATTTGACACACCTGATATACACTATAAGTAGTAGAAGGAAGTGTGCTCCATGACTCATCATATACCTCCCATGACTCTTTTTTTAATTTTTATTAAAAAAAATTTTTCAATGACTCATCATATACCCCCATGACTCATCCATAGCAACCATGGTAACTAGGTAAAGGTAATTCTTTTTTAGTAACTAGGTCAGGGTCATTCTATTTTTAGTAACTAGGCCGATGTCATTCTATTTTTAGTAACAAGGTCACGTGAAGTCATCGATGATTCATCAATTTCATTCTATTTTTAGTAACAAGACCATATGACTCATCATTTTTGGAACAAAGCCGATGACTCATCAAGGTCATTAGAGTACATATGACTCATCTTCTTTTTTTTAACAAAGACATTTAAACAAAGACATATAGACAAAGACTCATCGATAACTCATAGTTTAAATATGGGGTACTTTTATTTATTTTTTTTGCACTAGCCCCCCCCCCTCAGTATAACTCATCGATGACTTTTTAGAACAACGACCAATCATTTATTTTTAAAAACAAGACTCATCACAAGATTTAGAACAATGACTCATAAAGAAAGGACTCCACTAGAACAAAGATGTTATTATCAAAAGTATTATTATTATTATCAATATTATTATTATTATTATTATTAATATTATTATTATTATTATTATTATTATTATTATTATTATTATTATTATTATTATTATTATTATTATTATTATTATTAATATTAATATTTATTCAAAGTATTATTATTTTTAAAGATATTTTATTTTCGAAGTTTCATTATTATTTACTTAATTTCTACATCAGTTTCATAATTTTCACGATTTTCGACATTTTCAACTGTATTTCGTCCATCATTATTCACTAAAAAATCGTAAAAATAATAATTTACCTATTGATCCACGATCGTTGTTCATATTGAAATATTTTTGTAAAAATGAAAAAGAATTACAAAAGCATAGAGTATATGTAACGTTTATCTAATCAGAATGTAGATAGGACAGAAAAAACATACCACATTTATACTTGAATTGCAATTTTATTATTAAATTTCCGACTCAAGCGCCAATGTCCTGTATTTTTTCTAGTTGTCCACTCTAGCCGTGTGAAAGTTCTCTTCTCGATCATACGACAGAATAATATAAAAATGAATGAACAATAAAACATTTTCAACTAAATT
>CAUHTR010004496.1:0-33224 GCA_959609185.1 Schmidtea polychroa | reverse complement strand
ATAGGAGATGGTATCCGCAGCAGTTGACGGGGATTTTTCTTTTAAATTAAATAAGGTAAGTAAGCATACGAGTTAGGTAATAAAACCAGAACATTAGCACCTCTCCGAATTAGTGACTATAGAAATCTGATTCCGAAATTGTAATTGAACTATAATCATAAATTTAGAAATGTCACAACATAACGATCACCACGAGGAGGGTCAACAGGCCAAATCCAATACTCGGCTCAGAACCAGATGGATCTGGTATAAAATCCACTCGTGGAACGACGGTTGCCACTAGATGCGAATCGACCTGGCTAGCGGGAAGATCTGCCTTGCCACACCCAAGATGGAGGCTCTCCAAATCCAGCCTTAGAGGCCAATGACAGAGCCGACTCAGCTACCCAGGATGCAATCCGGAACCTCTTACGGACAGATCGGGAAATAAGGTCAGGCGTCCTGGAAATTCTTAGCGGGAATGCCTAGGTTCGCTTGGACCCTACTCTACTCGGCGAGCTGAATGCCTGGCAAGCCAGGTCCAAACAGGAATCTAGAGCGACATTCTCTGACCAGAAACCCAACCCCCGGAAACGTGGCCGACCCCGTAAATCTGCAAAGCAGGATTGACAACGTCAACGGAGATTCGCCTTCTCGATCCGGCGCATACAACAATCCCGGAATATAAACTATTGTGATTAGTTAACTACTGAATTTAGTTATTATAATACTGTTCATTAATCTCAATTAGTTGTAAATATTAGTTAACATTTAACTACTGTATTGACTTAATTATTATTATACCGCTTGTTAATTTTATTTAATTACAACTATTATGAATACAGAGTGAACATAAATCGACAGCGAGGGGTATTCGAAATAGTAGGACCGGTGAAGTATATTAGGTTGTAATTGATAGCACTCTCAGGCAGGAGAGAAGGATAGAATACGTAGGAGATCGATTTTATTTTGTTTTCTAGTGTTCAAGCTCTTCGAGAATTTACGAAAGGGCCGGGAACAAGCCCAGCAACAAGTTGAAGGTCTCCTGGCAAGCATCGCAAAGTTCAAGGCGGTGTATAGAAATGGAATGCATCTGGTTTAGCCCCGAGGATATGAAGAAACGTCTGCGACAAATCGAACTCTTACAGCTTCAAAGTGCGTAGGATAAAACAAAAATCCGCTCGATGAAAATACTAGTTCGCGCAACAGAGACGCAGCTAAACCAGAAGACCATCGACAAGCATATTGCTGCAGCAATTCGACCAATGTCCACGGAGCTGGCGAAAATCCGTGCAACTAAGCCAGGCAATTAAAAGCGGAAGAGAATAGGCGGGGATGGGAGAGAGCGATTGAAGCGACTCCGGATAGCCGAACAGGAGCGCCCGGTCGAACCAGGATCATCACAACCCAACCCAATTCACGAACAATAATCTAATGATATAATGAGAGTGTTAATAAAATCGTTGTAATTTTCTACAAGTTGAGGTAGAGTGGGAAAGTTATGGAACTTGGGAAAAATTAAATTTGGGGACCAGAGAAAATCAGATACATATCTTCTACCGATAGTCCGTGAACCCAAGAGTGCCCGACAATTATAGTGCAAATAGTGCGCTCACTTTTTGATACAGTACCAACGTTTATCGTTCAAAGGGTATCAAGCGGAGAAAGCAATCGTTTGTATTCTGGGTTACTCTGGAAACAGTCCGAAAGGGTAAAATGTTTGATTACATGTAACTTACCATGAGTATAATGGTCATAACTTCGAAGGTCAAAGAGTCAAAGGGTCCAAAGTTCAAATTTTTAAAAGCTTATAATATATAACCTAATTTATATATATATATCAAACAAAAGGTAATTCAAATCCCTATTACGCGCGCTCTAAATATATACCCAGAGTTTATCCGACAAAATATTTTGTCTACTTATAGTTTCTGCTCACACTCAACCCATTACACTTTATTATTATTATTATTATTATTATTATTATTATTATCAAAATTATTAATATTATTGCAAATATTAGTGAAAAACCTAAAATATTTACTTTTACACACGTACTCTACCCATTATTATTATTATCAATATTATTATTATTATTATTATTATTATTATTATTATTATTATTATTATTATTATTATTATTATTATTAATATTATTATCAAAATTATTATTATTATTATTGCAAATATTGGTGAAAAACCTAAAATATTGACACACATAAGTTATGGGGTAGAGAATTATTGCGTTTTTCCAATGGGCAAAAATATGAAATTTAATCGAAATACATGTAAATTTCTTATAAAAAATCTATGTTTTTGAGTTGAAAGTGGGTGTTTAATTTAATCTAATACGATTTAATTCGCAGTTAAATATAATTCACTACTTCTTCACCATACATTTTAACAAAAATATATTTGGAGAAAATGACATTAATTTTTAGTTATATTTTCAGTTCGTAATTATTTGAAAAATTCAAAATTATTGTATAAAATAATTTTCCAAGATTTTACCCAAAAATTGTTTTCTTGCGAAAAAGCTAGATTTCGAAAGAATATTGAGTTCATTCGAGGATCGAGATGTGAATTAGAATAACTGAAATTCGTCGGGAAATCATGAATCGTCATGTTTAACATTTGTCGAACGGTTCCCAGTAACAAAACGTCGTCAATCCAAAAGAATTTCATGTTTAAACTGCAATACACAAATTCCCGAAGTTTTTGAAGATTTGTCAAAATATACGCGAATCCTTCACAATATGGCGGATAATATTTATACGGATAGTCATCCAAAGACACGGCCCATTTGCCGGATCGAAGCACCGGAGTATTGATTACCCTACAATAGAAGTCACTTTTTATGTCGAAAGTTCTGAAAAAATATTCCAAATGGAAAATGTCCACCATTGTGTCATCGTCAATTTTAATCAAATATGTCGCATTTCTGCAAAAGCTGTCAATCCAATTGTATAATGATACATGTTTGAGAGTAAGATTGCGATAACTGTCGATGAAATTTGCTTGTATAATATCACGGTAATGTCGGCTTTCTGATTTTAATAAACTTTGTAGAGTGCTGTTTTGAGTAATTCCAACGAAATAAATAACTCGAATTGACTTTTTATTCACTCTTTTTAAAGATCCAAAAGTGTTTCGAATATTCTGACGTTTCTCTAAATTATTTGGTGATGAATGAACAGCTATCAAAATATCTGGTTCGCTGACTTTGCATAATGAATTTTCATTTATTTCATATTTAATTTGCTTATTTGGAAAATAATTCGAAATACTATTATCAGAAACTTTACATGAAAACTGAAAACTCAATGGCAAAATGTTCACTAAAATAATTAAAATCATTGAATTCATATAATTGTGTTTACATTGTTTGACATTTTGTGTTATCGATTGGCGGATTTGCACCAATCAAAAGTTAAAAGAATTTTTACAGATGTTACACATATTTATTCAAAATTGCATTCTTATTTACATTTAACCCTGTTTAACTGAAAATAACTTCTGGGCATAGGAAAATAATTTCACAACAGATTCAAACTTAGCTCAGTGAAGTGGGGTGGACGAGGGGTGAATTCGCTCGGACATAGGTCAATCAGCTTGATGATGAAGATTATTAAACTTTGAACGCGTGTTTGCTAAGGGCGTCAAACAATCTAAATGAATATAACGATCCCCATGGTGGGTTACTAATGATTGAACATTTTACCTTTTCTTGCTGTCACCAGCGTAACCCAGAATACAACATTGTTTTACCGCTTGATACCCGATGAGCAATCAACGTTGGTACTGTATCAAGTGGGCGAGTGGTCGCAAAAAGTGAGCGCACTAATTGCACTACAATTGTCGGGCACTCTTTGGGTCCACGGACTATCGGTAGAAGATATGTGTCCGATTTGTTCAGGTCCCTCATCATAATTGTTTTCCCAAACATACTAGTTAATTCTGTCATCACTCAAACATAAAGATTCTAAATAACCACACACCGCGCGAATTTGGTCGCCTGACGACTTCTATATAAAATTTTATTTCATTCTGTCATTTTTAAGTAACTATTTCTCTACCTTTTCGAATATTATTCATTAAAGTACTTTAGTCTTTAATAGTTTAGTGGATTTTATTTAATAATTTATTCTATCTTTTCAAATATTATTCATTAAAGTACTTTAGTTATAAATTAGTTTAGTGGATTTTATGTAATAATTTATTCCAGCACTTCTTGTTCGTAATTTTAAAGTAATTATCCCCTTACCTTTTTTGTTAATTAAAGTACTTTAATCTTTAATTTGTTTCAATTTTATGAGTATTTAAAATTATAAACTATAAGTTTGTTTACATGTAAATTTATATATATATTTATATATATATATATATATATATATATATATATATATATATATATATATATATATATATATATATTTTAAACATTGTAGATTCATAATGCCTAATTAGCGAACCAACCAGCTTTGTCGGTGCTGGGTGAGCTGTTGGAACCATAGGTTCACACCTCATCCTCACTTAGACTAAGTTGTCGGGTTCGGTACGGTCATCATTTAAGTCCGATTTTATGTCGGCATAATCTAACCTAACAAGAACATCGATATGGAAATTATGAAAAATTATGGAAATTATTATATCTGCCCTCAACCTTTACCTTCAGTCTTAAACAGAATCATGGGAATAAGTCCTTATTTGTGGCTCATTTTGAATTTCATTTTAATCCTGTCAATGATAAGGAAGATTACTACCCTGCTATATCTATGTATAATTGGTGGCATTTTATTTCTCCTTTATTAGTTAAAATCATGGGAAGGTTTATGAACTCGGCAAAAAATATGATCCGAAGATTTGTTATTATTTTCGTCAATTCTAACTGCCTTATGCTGTTATGATCTTATTTTTTATTTTGGAATATTTATATTTTCAGGGATTTTTGTTGTTTAATTTTTGCTTATTATTTTATTTCGTATTTTAATCTTTGGTTGGAATAATTTGTCACCACCGGCTGTGTAAATAAATGGTTATATTTTTTTTACTTTTTGCTCCTTTTTTTATGTATAATTGTGTATAATTAAATTTTCACATGCTTAATTATATTTGATTCGTTCTAAGTATCTAATTAACCATCTAATACCCTTAATTTCGTCCATTCAGTTTTTTTGGTGTTTATACAGCCAAGCACTCGTTTTATTTAGGTGTAATAATAGGTATAATAGGGTTTGTAGAAAAAGGAAGGTGACATCATTGTGAGAGAAGCAGACCAAGAAGAGGGAGGGGCTTAAATGAGTGACTATTGCTCTGTTTCACTTTGATACTGAAAGGTGGAATGGTATGCAACATATCCAGCGTAATCATGCCGACGATAGTGATTGGTTGGTATTGCAGGAGTTCGTTTTGCTTTTATATAATTTTGTATCGACATCTCCTTATTGAAGTATGGGGGGGGGTAGTGTTACTAAATATAGAATTGTGTTTTTCAGTAATTTTATTGGAAGATAGCGCCGTTAAAGCTAAATTTAGAAATAGGGGAATCCCAAAATTAATAATTTCGTTTATAATTTTATTTTTATAAAATAAAGATAATTATTTTAATAATATAATAATAATAATGATAATAGTAATACACTCATACCTCGCTTTACGGCCTAGATACGTTCCAGGAAAGTTGGCCGCAAAGCGAAACGCCGCATAACGAATCAAATACATTTTGATACAATTCCATATAAATTCAATAGGATTTTTGGCCGTATAACGAAACATTTTAGGCCGTAAATCGAAAAGTGCCGTAATTAAAGTAGGCCGTTATAGCGAAAAGCCGTATAAAGAGCAGCCTTATAGCGAGGTATAAGTGTATTAATAATAAGAGTGATAATGTTAATGGTAATACTACTACTACTAATAATAATAATATTAATAATGATAATAATAATAATAAATGTAAATTTATATTTTTATAAGATTACCATATATGGGGGGTCATTTACGAAAAATTATGAAATTATATTTTTAAATGAAATATAATTTAACTCTATATGAATATGATATAATTCATTATACCTAAGTAATAGTTAATGGCTACATGATTTGAGGGAGGTCGGTTAAAAAAAATACAAGTTATATTTTTAAAGGTAATATAAGTTGAATATATCTGAAAAAAATTAAATTAGTACTTTTGGGTACTCATTAATGACTATATGGTCTGAGGGGGGGGGTCATTTATGAAAATTTAAAATTTATATTTTTAAATATAATATAAGTTAAATATATTTTAAGATTAGCTAATTTAGTATACTTAGGTAATGGATAATGACTGTATGATTTTGAGGGGGGTCATTCATAAAAATTTACAATTTATATTTATAAATATAATATAAGTTAAATGTATATTATGATAAGCTTATTTAGTATATTTAGGTGGTAGTTGATGACTATATGGTTTATGGGTCGTCTTTGATGAAAAATTTACAACTATAATTTTACCGGTGATCTAAATTAAATATATCTGAAAATAAGCTAAATTAGTACTTTTGGGTAATAATTAATGACTATATGATTTGAGGGGGGGTCATTTATGAAAAATTTTCAATTATAATTTTAAAGGTAATCTAAGTTAAGTATATACATTAAATAGTCTAAATTCATGCTTTTAGGTAGTGGTTAATGGTTATATGAATTAAGAGGGTTATTTATGAAAGAATTTCTGAATTTATATTGTAAAGGTAATGTGAGTTAAATATACATGTAAAATAGTCTAAATTAATGCATTTAGATAATAGTTAATGGTTATGTGAGGGGTTATTAAATTTGATAACGGTACATATAGAAGTTAATTTATTACTATATATATTTTTCTCGACTAATGTATAGTTTGAGGGGGTACTTATGAAAAAATGTAAGTTATACTTTTATAAGTTTCATTTATACTTATATAAGTTAGATTATGAATCTGAACATTTGTTTCGACGATTATCTCTAACTTGGGTAATTGGGGGGGGGGGGTCATTTATAAAATATTTACAACTTATTATGAGGTTATAGATTATATTTTTATCGCTAACGTAGTTTATATTTTATACTTTTATGACCAAATTAAGATTATAATTTATACTCATACAGCTAATATAAGTTTATAATTTATATCTTTATGAAGTTAAATTTATAGTTTATATTTTCAAGCTAATATAATTTTATAATTTATACTTTTAACTTTACAATTTACATTTTTATGAAGTTAAGTTAAATTTATAGTTTATATTTTAAAGCTAATATAATTTTATAATTTATATTTTTATGAAGTTAAATTTATCCTTTATACTTTTATAACTAATTATAATTTATATTTTTGTGAAATTAAGATTATAATTTATACTTTTATAATTAACTTAGTGTTATAATTTATAATTTTATAGTCAATATAAATTTGTAATTTATATTTTTAAGAAATTAAATTTATAATTTATACTTTTACGACTAATTATACTTTATATTTTTATGAAATCGAATTTATAGTTTATAATTTATATTTTGAAGAAATTAAGTTTATACTTTAAGGATTTATATTTTTATAGATGATCAAAGTTTCATGTTTATATTTTTTTTGGGATAATATAAACTTATAAATTATGTTTTTATAGATAGTTCTAAGTTATAATTTATAATTTAGGCGTAATATAAGTTCCTAATTATATTTTATGAAATCAAATTTGTAGATTATTCTTTTACAACTAATCATGACTTATATTCTATGAAAGCAAACTTATACTTTGAAATTATAATGTATATTTTTATAACTCATTTAGATTTGTAATTATGGTTCTTTAGTCAACATGACCCTATAATTTATATTTTAAATTTATAATCTACACTTTTATAGTCAGTACGTGTTTATAATTTATGTATAACTATTTTGGACGAGTAATTTATATTCTTATAATCAGTACAAGTTTATAATTTATATATAAATTTTTCAGATTTATAGTTTATATTTTATAATCAGGATAAGTTTATAATTTATATATAACTATTTTAGAGTTGTAATTTATATCGGTATAGGTTCACGATTGATATTTTTTGGGAGTTAAATTTATGATTTATATTTTCATGCTACTTATAAATTATATTTTTATGAAATCAGATTTATACTTCACATAGTTAATTCAATTTATAAGTTAAGTCTTACCGATACGTATGTCGAACACCTTTACGAATACTATCACTGTTAATTCAATCATTTTAAAAAAATCTTTACTTTACAATATTACTAGAAAATTGATTTAGGAAGTTTATAAATCTAGATTCGACAAACGTATAGGTAGGGTTGGTTCTTGATGATAACTAACCGTCTACATTAATTGTGAATTGTAGAGTTGTGATTATTTTAGGTCTGAGTTCTACTCCGATTATTGTCCTAATGTAATGTGTTGTGGTGATTTTTAATGTGGATTTTGATTGTGTTATTGCATTGGAAGTCGGGAAGATTGCTTGCTTACGCGGCCCCACTGTGACCACTACGACAAGCCTTACTGTTGTGTTGAGTCAACATTTTTACTGCTGACCTATAATAGATAGGTAGAGTCAGACGAAGCGATCTTATCGACTTAACTCCATGGCAGAACCATGAAGTGGTGCGACCTTCGAATGACCTGAACAAAAAAAACCAATAATATTGATAAGTGCGTGCCAGGCAGTGGCCTGCAATCATTGTGAGCTGTGTACTCATCGATAATAAAGTGCATAGGTGCAGGGTTGGCTGGGATCTCGCTTTAAAATCAATGATAACCGACGATCTCACTCAAACCTACATTTCTATAGTTAAAATGAAATAATGAAAACAAGGTTTCAATAATAATAATTTATAATTCACAATGAAATCGTCCCTACCTATAATCTCAGAAAAATCAAAACCAAAAATTTGGCATAAGAGTAAGCATATATATTTAAGCATAAAAATAAGCATTGAAAAGTGACGAAATGTGCCAGTTCACATAGCCTCTGTCCGACGTGCAAGCATACATGGTTGCATTGATGGAGCAAAACAAATTCGGATTATTTTAATTCTCGAACATTCGACTCTCAATTCTTATCGATTTTGATGACGACCTCTCAGCAAGAATTCCTGTTTTTATTTTTGAAATTCCATTTTTGAATTATTCTTTACTAAATTTGCCTCTATGATGGATATCAGCATCTCCAGAACATTCCACGCCAAATTCTATCTATTTCCCATTTCTAAACATCCTATTATAATTTCTTTTCCAAAACCGCCATATTTCAAACCAAAATACTTATTTTCCACAAACCCTATTGGGTCGTTCAGCGGCCATGATGGACCTCGCCACCTCCATGAATTGCTCTGGTCTTCCATTCAAAATATCAATACAATTTTCCCCACGCAAGATTTTATTGAGATTTTCCCCAATTCTCCTTTTCAATTCCCACTAATCGCCTTTATTCGAATTTGTTTTTTGTTGTTTTATGTCTTTCGGTTATATTTGAGTAAGTTTTCGTGTAATACTTCTTGCTCGTGTTTTATTCCATTTACAATTCAGATGTCTTATCCCTGGCTACATCATCTCTCTACTATCATTGTTTACTTGGTGTTTTATATATATTTCTATTTAAGCAAACTCAATGCTGAATATGCGCGTTGTGCACCGACACACCCCGTTCCACTCCCAACCCTGGGTTCAGAAATCAGTTCTAGCCCAACACCCAATATAACCGAAATCATATTAAATCATTCTACAAAAAATCCGAACAATTAGGTTGCCAATGATTATATTAGTCTGGGCTTCTTCTTTTATCCAAAGTAGATAACAATCATATTCTCTATTCGCCGAGGAGCTAAAATAGCAATTTTTGTCACGATTAACAAAATGATTAATGGCATATAAACGGATCTATAATGGTCAGACGAATAATCATAAATTAACTTTATTAGAGGCATAATTATATCTTGAAATTGCTCTAGTGATATAACATAAGCTTGAAAATTCAAGTTTTTATGGATAGATAGATTAATTAATGCGAAATGTTCTTGATCGAAACTAGAAAAAATAACTTAAAGCAATTTAGTAAACGAAACTGCTAAGGAAAAATCGATTAAAATCTCTTTGTGTTGCAATGGATCTGAATGATGGATCATGGAGGGAAAATAATACCTTTCTGTAGCATTCATCATACTTGGAATCCAAGCATAATTTAAAAATCAAAAATACGCATTCAGAAAAAGGACAATTGTAAATAACGATGAAAACTTAAATCCAAAATCTGAATAGAGACATAGAAAAACTTTGGAAAATTACGCTCCAGATAAATGTTTTACACAAATTCACAAAAGAAGTATGTGTTTCACAAAATTTCATCAATTATCAAAAACTTGAATTCAAAAGGCAAATTCAAAAAACTTTATATTTTAAAACAAACTTTTAATTAATTTTTTTAATTTTCTAACAAAAATTTTATTTGATGCAAAAAAAGAAAAACCACCCACGGAAAATCACCACAATCAGTTAAAATTTTAATTTTGGACCATTTTGCACGTTTTTGTTAATTAATTTAAATTTATCTTTTTTTCTTATGTTTTATATAAAATATAATGCTTACAATGAGCCATATTCAAATATAATTTCACAACATGACCCCATCGAATTTTCTCCTCGTCATCAGTCTATAACGGCATAGCATATGTTTCAGCCGATTTGGCGTGGTTTTTGTATCGCGTCTGTGTGCGCGGTATGGTTAGACCGATTCTTGTTAGTGTGCGCAAAGAGACGCGAGTAATAGGTAATTCATATTTTATTTTTTTATGTGAATTAAAAAATTGATTTGGATTTAGAGATTGTGTTTTTTAGAAAGAATTGTTTTGTTAAATCAATGGATTTTATTTCTGGAAGTTATAAAGTGATGTTGTTTTAACCCTTTCCGTGTAAAAAAATAATTTATAACGAGCTAAAAATCTGAAAATTTGTATATAAGCTAATATGTTGGTGCTAAAGACAAAAAAATATTTTTTTCACCTGAGATTTCTCACCTGGCAGGTAGACTATGTATAATATATTCGACACTGCCACTCAAAGGTTGTATGTAGATGAAAGAAAATACAAGTTTGATAGTAATTGATATTGTTAACATTTATTGTGAAAATTTTCAAAACAGTTGTTACTTCGTTTTACACATAGGTAAACGTTACGTTTTTTGCATATAATAAAACTGCTTTTTCCGCAACCCTGTGCCTTACATCTACCTGGACTCTTCATTGCCACAAAACTTGGTAGATGCATTTTGTTGTCTTGCCGGACCTCTATTGGTGGTACTACTTGAAACATCTTTTTTGGGGTACCATTGAATCGAATTCATCACTGTTTGACTCATCGTCACATATGTTGGCTTCCAACGATGTAGATGGCAATACTGGCGGATTTTTTCCGAGACTTCTAGTTGTTTTACGTGGTCTACCTCGTGTGCGTGGAGTTTCTGGTGGATCCCCTTCATCTTGGTTGATACCGAGCAGCGTATTGGCTACTTGAATTCGAAAATGCATAGAATCCAGAATTTGTTTTGTCGGCATTCCTTTAGCGTTACAATCTCGGCGGTATTCCATCCAAGCTGCAGTTAAAGCTAAGTCAACAAAGTGCATTATTACACGCAATGTCCACTTGACGGTGCGAATATTTATTCGATAATATTGGATCATTTGATCCAATAAATCGACACCGCCCATGCTTTCATTATACAATCGCACAACTTGAGGTCTGTTGATGACAACAAAATCTTTTTTTTTCCTTGTCCCAACGTTTAGCTTTATCTTTTTCGCCGATGCCAACGAAATTAGAGCCAAGATTGATGACTTTATTATCATACCAGCGAGTGACAATTACATTTTTATCAGAACTGATACATTCAGCAGACGATCCTCGCCCGCTTGCCTTCATTTCTTTTTCACTTGGTAATATAGGATTGGCAATTCTATTTACTCTTATTGTTCCAACAGCATTAATTTTGTTTTTCTTTAGTATTTGGAACAATTGGTAAGATGGAAAATAATTGTCGAAAAATAATTTGTGGCCAATTTCATCGCGTGGTATGCGTTGGGTTAGATGAAGTACGACAGACGAACCTAAACCAACCGTTTTCATCCACCCTTCATTAATAGGTGTGGTTGAACCTTGATACACGATAAAATCGTACGGCATTCCACTTTTTCCGCACAAAAAGAAAACTTTAATACCCCATGGACAAGGTTTACCTTTGATATACTGTTTTGCGGTAAATTTTCCTTTGTACGGGATTATTTGTTCGTCGATACAAAGGTTTTCTTCTAGAGGCAGCTGTAAAAGACGGCTACGAACCAGCTCTATAATAGGTCTCACCTTGAAAAGCCTATCTGTTGCTCGAGCGTTTATATCCACTAAATGCAAATTATTACGCACTGAAAAAAACCTTTTGCGTGTCATGTTTTCAGTGAAAAATTTTATACCTATGGCGTGATCGTAAAACATATCAACTCTAGGAAATTTTAAGACGCCCATCATAATATGGTGTGCAAAAACTACACGTACTTCATCAACAGTGCAAGGTTCGCATAAAGGTTCGTGTAGTATGACGTATTCGAAAAGAATTCATTCCCAAAATATTTCTTGAAATAAGAATAAGGAGTATCAATTTCTTGTATTTCAGCTGCTGGCTCAAACGTATGGACTTCCGGAATTACTGGTATTCGAAATTTTCGCCATCTGATATTTTTTTTTGCGGTACATTCTAAGGGCTCTGGTACTGTTTGTTTGTTTGGTTCAGCTACTTGTGGTTCGTTTGTGCTGCTCGGATTGTACTCATTGTCCATGTTGCAAATCGAAAGGCCCATTTCATCCAAATTAGCGGGGGTTATTCCTGGTAATACCAACTCAAAAGAATCGAGCTCGTCAACATTTTCCGATGTAGCTGCATGTTCACCTGGCTCGAAGTCTTTTGTTTTGTACAATGCCAGAATCTCATCATCCGTTAATTTTCGCGAATATGACATTGCTACAAAAAAATCAAATATAAAAATCTATAATTTGGAAGATAATACCATAATTTTGATACGTAAAAGAATTAAAAAAATATAACTTTGTGTGTCAATGTCGAATATATTATACAAACATAAATGAGCCGCCACATCAAACCACATCAAATTTTTATAATTTTTTTTCATAACACTGTAATTTAGAACTATATCAATACTCACAATTTTTTTTGTCAAATCCGATCACTGTAACTACAATAATTTTTCTTTTAAAATTCAAACTTTTTACCAAAGTAATGGTCACTGCAATAATATTCTTAAAAAACCTATTTCACTTGTTTACTCACCGGTTGCAAAATAGTAATGAAATAAATATGGTTTTTTCTAACCATAGAAAGATACAGGGGCATATAATTTTTAAATTTACCGTTAACATTTCGATTTCAATCACATCTTGCTTTAATGTCGAATATATTCGACAAATATACGGAGAGGGTTAAAAAGAAGAATTTTTGGATGTTTTTTAAAAATGAAGAATCTTAAAGAATCGTCGGAAAATGTTATTAAATTATCTGGTGAATATTATGACACTTCTATTAGACCAAGTGTTGACAGAATAATTGCTGCAAAAGATAGTGCTATATATGCTGCTGGAACTCCGTTTAAAATTAAAAGTCAAACCATAGATTTTTGGTCAAATGCCACTAATAGTTTTGTTTATTTTTTGATGTCAAAGAATAATAAAGCAGAATATGGAACTGCCGAAAAGAAGGAATATGATATTCTATTTAATCGAGCTCCTAAAAGGATAAACACAATCCAAATGTTTGCTAGCAAAAGTGTTGAACAATTATCCAATGTTTTGAATTCAATATACGATCAATCAGTGACAAAAAACAAAGAATGGTTGAAACAATATTATGATGACTTCACAGATGAAATGATGACAGTTGTGTTGGATTATATTTCTAAAGTTAATAAAGAATGTCTTCTTCTGGGTCTTAATGTTTTCTGTAAACAGCATATAATATATCCAATACTCGTAAATATTCATTGAGCGCAATTCCATAACGTTTGTTTCGAACAGCAGAATTGGCATTATTTTGACATGGAATAACTAATTTAACAATTTCATAGAAAGGCAATTCGAATCTTGCA
This sequence comes from Schmidtea polychroa, assembly GCA_959609185.1. Taxonomy (NCBI): domain Eukaryota; kingdom Metazoa; phylum Platyhelminthes; order Tricladida; family Dugesiidae; genus Schmidtea; species Schmidtea polychroa. The sequence goes on along the minus strand of CAUHTR010004496.1, from coordinate 19,069 downwards.
TCAATATACTTTTTGACAAATGGAGTAGAATCAGATTTCTCAACATCATTATTAAGCCACATTCTTTAAGAAATTAATGATATCCTTCTCCACTAAAAAACTATCTGTTTCTTCATAACCATTAGAATCATACAACTTGCTATCTTCTTGTTTCATTACCTTAGTGATATACTTTCTTTTCAGCATTCGATCTTTGTCATCTTCATTATCAAATTCAAAATAAACATCAGTTGACATTTTCTCCGAATATTCAAACAAAAACATAATTCAATAAATTCCAAAATTTCAATCAATTTCGATAAATTCCATTTTTCTATCGAGAACAAAAACCTTTGTCCGCGTCTGTGAGCGCACACATACAAGAATAACTATTTTAACAACAATACTCACACAGGCGCGAGCCCAAAATCGGCCGAAACAGTATGTATTCAAAACCAACTGAAAAGTTGTGCAGTGTAAATCTGACAAAAATTATGTGGACAAATGAATGCGAAGAAGCCTTTTAAGAATTAAAAAAACATTAGTAAAAGCTCCAATTCTTGTGTTCCTTGACTTTACAGATGAGCTATTGAGAACTGAATGCTATAGGTGCATACCATATCAAACGATTCACGAGGAACCAAAAACAGTAAAACTAAAAACTAACTCATAATATAGGTACGAAAGACAAAAAATAATTTGTTTTGTACACCCATAACATTTGTGTCATGCTGGGGTAAATAAAGTCCATGAATACATTTCATAAGTCTTTGTTAATAATTTATTTACATATTTATCTGTGCATTTTGGAACTCTAAACATTTCTGAAACTTCAACAAAATAGACTGCCTAAAATTCGTGTAAATATAGAAAAAAATATTATTATTGTTATTTTGATGCAGCGCCGTCTCTTCCATTGTGCTAAATACTGTGCTAAGCACAGGGGGCGCCGTAAATTTTATAAAAGCCATAAATTTGATACATAATATATTTTTGTAAAAATTGTTTTTTTAGGGGCGCATTATAGTTTATAGCACAGGGGCGACAAATTTCTAAAGACGCCTTTGTTTTGATGTATTAATGAAGATAAAGCAAATTGAAAATGAGAATATATCAATGGTTATAAAAGTTTTTATTGAAAATTTATTATTTCAAAAAGTTTTAAAAAAATAAGTTTTAAATCAATAATTATGTTATCCAGTTTTTAAAATCATCTAGAAACTGTTTATTTTGGAATATGCAAAAGATGATTTCAGATCCTCCGATTTCTTTTTTCTACATTTCAATATGTTGATTGAAAATAGAAGGATAATACACAACAGGAATACTGCTACAGAGGTACACAGTATCCAAAAACCTGTAATTTAAATGAGGAATTTATCAACAATAAATATTTATTTAAAAATATATATATAGTTAACTTTATAAGAATTTTTTTCAGATTTCACCACTCATTTCTTTTCCATTGACATTGTATTTATTAAAATGCTTGACTATGAATCAGAAAATATATCAAAAACATCGATATATTTACTGATTCATAGTCAAGCTTTTTAATAAATACAATAGTTAACTTTATTTTAAGTAGAAAAAATGCCAGTTTTGACAAGTATAAAACCTGGCTCTTCAAACAAGCAAAATAAATAAAACTAAAACCACATTAGCAGCCGTAATTGTAGTAACACTAGGTACATTGGACAACGAAAATAATAAACACATAGAAGAAATAGGACTAACTGAAAAATAAATAAATCGCTATTTAAAGATTGCATTAAAACAACGGTCATATCTGCTTATATATATGGACCACATAACTAACATTGCAAAATAAATTATATGTGAACTGAAATTATACATAATTAACATCATTCTATATCATACAAACTATATTAAATTATACCATCTAAAATATCTTTTTTCTGTAATAGTCAACATTTATATTTAATACTTTTATAAAATGCCTATGATAACTGATAATGTTTACAACCATCTATGTTTTATTTTAAATTCCTTGTGATGGCTAACATTTATGTGTCATTTTATATCCGTGTTTAGATAATTAATATTTATTTGATTAATGCCTTGTGAGTTAATTATGTTATAGTTAATTATGTATCGCGTCTGTGTGGACAGTTTCAGAATTTTGTTTTAAAAAGGTTTTTTACTGGCAAACCTTAGAAAATAAAGTTTTTATGAAGATTTTCTTTATCTTTTAAAATTGAAGATATGATAATCCAACAACTATTTTTTTCTCAGGGTAATAGTTTATATCCAATTTAATATACAATGAAACATGAGGGTTATGCTGGTACTTATTTCGAAATGGTTACGAAAGATATTTCACTGTAAAGTGGCTGGAATTACGTTAGATGATAACATTTTCTCGAATCAGATGAGATTAAATTCACAAATTTAACTTCAAATTACCATAAGAATTTATAATAAAAACATAAATTATAAAATTAAATTCATACTTAGCAAAATCGCAAGGTAGGGTGTAATTTAATGTCAGTAACAGCCATACAATCACACGTTGGTGTATAAATGTTATGTCATCAAATGAACAGTAATATGAAAAACCAAAACAAATCTTTGGTTGAAATCAGAAAGAAATTGTTATTGCTTCATTCTAATGTTTGATAACTTTAAATATGGTAATTGGAAAAATCAATAATTATTATCATTTTTTCTCTCCGTCCGAAAATATGGAATGCATTTACAATTTTGATTAATTAGAATGATTTTATTTATGAAATAGTTACAACTATCTAGTTAATAGATAGTTACTATTTTTTATATTATTTTAAATTAAACAGCTTGTATGTAACATGATATTAACAAAAAAATTAATAGGGAAATAGTGCGATATTTGATCTTACACCAAACACCACTGAGATACATTCTTTATAGTGGTAGTTCCTCACTCACCAATTTAATGAATTTCTCATATTTTGGAAATTTATTTTAGTCATGTTACAAATTGCTATCAGGTATTATGTTTAATTTTAAGTAAATTTTAAGAATTGAATTTTGATCCATATACATATGAGATCATTATTCAAGTTCTTAAATATTACTTTTAGCCAACAGTATAATTATAAATTATTTTTAATTAATTTTCAGGGATTTTAGAAATTTTATGACATTTGTTTTTAAGTATTTTGGAATTATTTCGAAAAAATGTGAGTCAGATATATTTTTAATTATAATTTAATAAATAAATCAATCACCAAAATTATTTATTTTTCTAAAATAGTTTGGGAAAAATCTCCGAATATGAATAAAAAATTTTTTTTTAATTTTTGTAATTTTTTTTCTGAGCTCAATATGAAGGGTTTCTTTCAGGAAATCAAATCTGGATTGAAAAGACAAAATTCATCTGCTCTTGATATTTTCATTAAAAATATATTTTAAAAAATTTTCAGCGATAATTTATTTTCTAAATAAAGTTATTATATAAACGTATCTCAGCGGTGCATTTCCATGAATCGAAAGTTTGTATGTGTTTTTTATTATATGTTGTGTTTGTGTGTGGTATTTAATTTTTCTATCACTTTTTAGATTTCTATAGTGTAAAATGTATCTCATTGCAGTACACCTAATTCTGAAAGTTAACATTGTCTATAATATACGTTGGTGTGCACACCAGTTGAGGTGACTCACCATTTATATGACAATGCTAACTTAATTTCATTTTTCCAATTTTTCAAAAATCGTTTTCAGGTAAGTTTTTGTATTTTAAGTAACTTTTAAGACTTGAATTTTGATTTTATATAATTATGAGAACATTATTCAAGTTCTTAAATATTACTGTTAGTCAGCATTTATAATATTACATTGATAATTAAATTTCAGGTGTTTTTTTAGGAATTTTATGACATTTTATAAATTTACATGGAATTATTTCGCTAAAATGTAAGTTAGATATTTTTATATTTATAAATAAATAAAGTAATCACCAAACACATTTATTTTTTTAAGACATTTAGGAAAGAATTTGTTTTCTGCCAATTTTTTTTTCTTTTTGTAATTTCTGCATATTTTTTATATTTGTAAATTATTGAAATAATCGAATTTTTGGGGATTCCGAGTAATCTTCCAAATTCTTATAATTTTCCCCATTCTCAAATGCATTTATAAGCCGAATTTTGTCATTTTAATTTGTTAAAATAATTTATTAAAATTTACGATTTGAGACTTTTTTCCTGCAAATTCAAAGTTGTTGAAGGACCTTCTTCAATATTCTAAATCAAAAGTTTTTTTGTGCATAACTTTTTAAATAATTTGTTAATTATATGTTAATTTCGGAAAAAAACTATTAATTTTGTATGTATTTTTCATTATGTTTGCTGTGTTTGTATGCTTAATTATTTTCTCTCACTTTTTAGATTCATATAATAAATATGTTAACTTTCGAAGCATTAAATTTTTACACACAGGTAAGTTTGTGTGTTCCTATAATATAAATTTATTGATTTTTTTTAGATTTTAGGCTATGTTAACTTTCGGAATTAGGTGTATAAATGAGAACATCAGTGTGAAATCAAAGTAAGTATGTATGTTTCTATAATGTAAGATTATTGAGTTTTTTCTTATATTATAGGAAACGGTTCTCAGTATAGTTTGGTGTATACTGCAACAATTTTTGCGGTATACCATTACGCTGGTTAAGTGTCAGTTTGATTTAGAATTTTTTCTTTTAAATTAAACATAATTTGATCAAAACTCTCCATTTTGTTAGAACAACGGGTGTCACTTAAGGTTTCTAAAATACACGATTTTTGACATAGGCCATTTGTTTATTAGTTGCTTATTTAAAAATAAAAACAAAAAATGACCAAGATAATATTAGTACGTTTTTTTCTTATTGTATACTATATTTTCGGACGTATGAAGTAATAAATCATTTGCCTTTTTAACTTTATACAACGTTATATAGTGTAATTTTTCTTGATGAGAGGGTTATTATGATATAATTGAAACACCAATAATAAACCAAATTATCATTTTATTGATATTCCTAGTACTTTCTTAATTACAAATAGGCTTTTTATAATTAATTATTCAACACAAGTAATCTTTCCGACTTAAAAATTAATAAACTTTATCTATACTAAAAATATAAATAACAAAGTAAAAAAACTCACTGGTTTTAAAGTATATCAATACTGAACAAAATGTTTTTATTGATTTTGGTTCAATGATTTCCTTTATGCGTTCGAGAGAACCATTATTTGGATTAGGGTTAATTCCCAAAAGATAACACATTAGCGGATAGACATCAACACTGTGGCCAAATGGAATAGTGAAATTCTTGCGAATATTAGGACCTTGAGCTATGAAAAACGGTTGGACGTCAGGCTCACTATTGTTATATCCATGATTACCATCTAATGAAAAATTACAAAATTTATGTTACGGTTGGTCAAAAAATTAAAAAACAGTGTTGAAAATTCTGGATCACAAATACTTTAATCAAATAATCAAAATAATAAAATTTTTTTAACTACTTTGAATAAATTCCAAGATTTTTTCTAGTCAATAATTATATTAAAAAATTTTCAAAATATAAAGGTTGAGATTTTATAGAAATAAATTTTTTTAATGGAAGTTTGAATATGCTGTGTTCAATGAACACTGTTCATATTTCTCCAATTTGTTTTTCTTTAGCAAAATGACATGATTTAAAAATCATCAAATATAACATCTCTTTATGAATACAATTATATTCTCACCAATCTCCCTAAAAAATCGAACGGTTTTCTTTGAAAATAAACCAGTCTAAATTCTGAAGAAAACCGATAATATATAATTAATTATGGTACTATACGTAAAATGTATTTTAGACAGCATTAAAATGAACATATCTTATTTTCGAAAAAAATCCGGTAATATATTCTTTTAATTCATTCTAATTTATTTATTTCATTGAATTCATTGAATTTTCCAGCATTTTCAATTATAATATTTTTGATTTCCATTGCCCGGATAGCTTGTAAGACTAAACGTTTTTTCAATTTCTATTTTTACGACATTTTCATAATATTAAAAGAACATTAATTGTTTAATATTACACTATTCCTACAAACTGGTGTATAAAACTTAATAATGAAATTAAGAAATGATGCGGTATACCAAATCGATGGACCAAGCTATAGCAGAAAAACCTTGTTTGTCTGTAAGCTATTAAAGGCTCAATTACTGAAAAAAAAATTCTGCAGAGTAATTAAATTTAAACAGACGTAAATTTTTAAACATTATATCGATAAAAATACACAATCGAGCGAATTCACAATGTGAATTATACAGAGACCTATATAAATTGGTTAATAATAATTTGTACGAGAAGTCCGTAGAAAACCTCAAAAAACAATGAATTTGAGGCTGTGTAATTCAGCTGAAAAGTTAATTACATATGCGTCAAAGTTGCAATCCAGAAAATCAATAAGGATTGATGAAGATTTGATTTCGGTACATTTAAATAAAGAGGTTATTTGCTTAAAGAGGTCCAGATACATCAGTCAACCAGTGCTAGATTTTTCTAAGTTAAGGATGTAACAGCTACAATATATAGAATTAGCACAATATGAAATTTAAGATGAATTTAATTGTAAAATAATATCGTTGCCGGTGACACCGACTCCTTTTTTCTTGAGGTTAAGCACTGTAATCTCGATACTCTTTTATCGGCAATGATTAGAGACCAGCTTTTAGATACATTTAGACTTTGCTCATCCCTCGTGCTCATGAAACCTTGATTCAGTGATTGGAAAGTTTAAGGATAAGTAAAGGTTTTGAGAACAAGGAATGGGTTTTCTTAAGACCTAAGTGTTATAGTTTGTTAGGAAAGAAGTCGACGATGAGAGTGAAAGGTATTAAATTACTAGGGACCGAGATTGGTCACCAGTCATATTTAGACTGCTATAATAATGAAATTTTTTCTTGGAAAAAACCAAAATATCTTTTAAAGTCTTGATTTTTATGTGGTATCAAATACATGTTTTTATTGTATTTGATTGCAATAATATTTATTTGTGTAATAATTAATTGTTTTTAATTATATTAATTTTGGTCACTTCAAATATATATCTGTTGGGTTTTAGGTAATTTAAGTCGGTATCCTCTGACTTCTCGTATCCTTTTAATCAAAACAATAAACTACTCAACGTATATTTGAATCACAAAAATATATTTCTCTCAACAATACACAATCAATAATCAAAGTTCAAGTTTGACCGATTCTCCGCTCGGTGTTGATGCTTTGAACAAAGATAATATTCACCTTTTTATTTATTTAGCTTCTCTTGACCAACGTTTTCCTTTTTTTGATTTGATTCCTTTTCACCTTTTCGTATTCCTATTCTATATTTCCTTTTTCACTAATCTCCTTAATTCGTCTTCTCCTTTTCATAGCTAATCTTCTTCTAACCCTAGCTGAGGCAAAATGCCGATCATTCTGAATTTCGACTTTGCTTTTATACTGAAATAATCACTTTGATTAATCGGTTTTTGACCTGATTGCTCCTATCTGACAATGGTTTGACAACCGGCTCCTTGAACGTTGTTTGTATCATATCATGATTAATTGACTCCCTTTTGCTATTCCTTCGTAATAGTCCTAACTTTGTTTGTCTCCATTAATCATGCTGTCATGATAATGGCCTCCCGAGATTCTCATTTTGTTTACTTTTCATGTTAATTCGATCTCGGGTTTCCTTCATCTCTCCGGTTCTCCATTGGCTCGGGTTTCCTATTAGCTCGGGTTTTCTATTAGCCAATTAATTAATTAATTAACTATTTTCTGTCTTAGCACATTCGAATGCTTTTCGGCGCTTTCTAACCATTTTCTGATAAATCCCTAATCATCATCTTGTTGACCATTAGCTAATATATACCTGTTCCGTTTTCCCAATTCAATTTCGATACCTTTACAATTTATTGATTTATTTCGGATTTCCGGATTCTTGCCTTTTGCAACTGCCTTTGCCATTTCTTAATACTGTTTCCATCATACTTTCGTTTACTATCAATTATGTGCATGATGACGCTTTTATTTGTATTTTTCCTTCAACCTCAACATATCTTTTATTAGATTACGAATATACATGAGCGCGCGGTTATATAAATTTTGAGTAAAACCCTTCAAAATAACCCTTCCAGTTGTTACATATCACAAAAAACATTTGGGTACCCTGGGAAAAACCCTTCGAAATGAGACCTTGATCTCCGAAATACTGTGTCAGGAACTCTCAATGATAAACTTTGAGTTAGCGGGCATCTACATAACTTTTTTACAAAAATTTTCGATTCTTAAAAGTTGTAGAATTATCTCTTAATTATTGCCTATTACACACATTCACGCATACAATCAGTTTTTTATATATTTTTTATTTGACCTACTTTGAGTTAGTGAGCTCCGACTTTTAAAGTCAATTTGACCTACTTAATTTTGAGTTGACATACATAAAAATACTAGGAATGTTAGGGGGATCCTAAGCAGGGGTATGTGAGTTAGCGGGTCCCTATTCATCTACTTCATAATAATAATAATAATAATAATAATAATAATAATAATAATAATAATAATAATAATAATAATAAACTTACAAACAGTTGTTCCATTTGATGCTTTATGAGCGATAGCCCATTTATTCTCTGCAATAAGTATTAGAGGCGCTATCCTTCCATTGTCAATATTATAATTTAACGATGCTGGAACTTCGTGTCTCCAGAATACCTCTAAATGTGAATTCCGATTTTTTAAAGCATTATAAACTGCTTGTTCTTTCCCTAGAGAATGATTCAAAATTTTCAACCACAATATTGCACATAAATTATTTGATATATAAAAAAATTAACATGAAATTCAAGAAAACAAGAATTTTGTAGTTTTCAAATTATCTATGAAAAATGTTTTTTAGTAAATTTAGTGAAAAATTATCCAGCGGTAAATCTTAATGTATTATTTGAGTGCATTTCTGAAATTAAAATGATTTATCAATTAGTAAATTGTTTAATAACTAATGTTTCAAAGTTGATTTCAATATTTCATAAAGGGGGCAATTACACCTCGATAAAAGTCACACAAGGAAAAGAAACTTCAGAAGACAAGTGTTAAAATATTATTTAAGTTAAAATTCCTCACTTCTCATTTTCCTCGCAGACCTTATAGTAAGATCAAGAGCATGATATACAAAGCCACCCCAACAGTAACACAATACTGATGGGGTGACTTTGTATACCATGCTCTTGATCTTACTATAAGGTCTGCGAGGAAAATGAGAAGTGAGGAATTTTAACTTAAATAATATTTTAACAAATTAAATCCCAGTTTGTTGCAAACAATTATCCCATGCCAATAACTGCAAAAGTTCCCACTCAAGTGAGTGTTTAATATTGACATTGGAGTTAAATTAAATAAATATTTAAATAAAATTTATATATTAAAATCAATTAAAATTATTAATGATCAATAGTTGCATTAATGTTAGAATTCTAAATACCTCTATTGTTTTAATGTTGCTTAAATTTGAATTTTTTGAATTGAGAAAGATTTCAACTTAACTGCATTTAACATGGAAACCAATACCACACATCTTTAAATAAGTAGGTTGATATTAGGACTGGCGAAGAATTTCAAATGTTACTAAATGTAATGAATTTTAATGACTACGTTTTATAATTGAAAACTGAGAACGGTAGAAGTAAAACTTCGACTAAGCCAATTTCATTAATGAGTTACTTAAAAGAAGTTTTGAACTATTGAAGTAAATTGAATAACACGATTATTTCAAAACATCCGTTTATTTAAACAATTTTAATAATATTAATTTCAACTATGAGCATGGTTCAAATTCATGCTTAAAGCTGCCGTTACATTTTAAAGATTTAAATTAAAGAAAAAATATTCTTTTATACTGAGTAGTTTGCATAATATATTTAGCTTTTGTGATTTTTATTTAAATTTTATATATTGACAAATATTTTAGCAAAGATTCAATCTTATTAAATATAATAAATATTCACCTTTAACAGGATATAGTGCTCCTACCGGGGTCAATAAAGTATATGTGTACCAGCTTGGATCGACATATTCATCCAAAGGAATTTGCCTTGAATAAGAATTTTCTGACATACCATGATCAGCAGTGAGTATAATATTCACTCTGTCCCAAAGACCTTTAGCTTTTAGTAATTTTATCAAGTGACCAAGAACAGAATCCAGCATTATTACAGCATCGAATGTACCTCGACCATTTGGTCCATAACTATGACCAGATTCGTCGGGTTCAGGAAAGTACAACATTGAAAAGTCTATGTGAACACGAGTATTACTCAACCAATATGTGACATCTTCAACTCGTTTCATGAAAGGAAAATAATTTGGAGGATTATCAAGTAAAGTGAATTGAGATTCCTAAAAAGCTTATTTAGAAACCCACTAAAACAAATTCTAAATATTATTTCAGAATTCAAACATATTAAATTAATGCGGATTGCATTTAAGTTTTTGGCTAAATGAGAAATTGAAATAAAATATTATTTTCAGGGAAGAAAAATATTTGAATAAAACTATTTCCCATTTTCTTGGCAAATGACCCATTTTCCACGAGCAATAAATGTAAACAGTCCATTATTGCAAATTTTACCCATTTACCCAATTATTGATATTAAACGAAAATGATGGTTGCGGAAGCAGTTCCCATACTCAATTTTCACCATTTCGTGTGGAACCCATTCAGGAAATTAGCATACTGCGTCGTGAAATTTTTATATTTTTGCAAAAAAGTTTGGTAATCAAAATCAAACAGATGACTTCCTTCAACATCTTTAACGTTTTCTTGTATGTTCGATATTTTAAAATTCTTGTAGCAGTGGCGTAGCTAGAAATTTTGGGCCTCTATGCAATGAGTCATAGATGGGCCCCTTAACTACTGCATACACAAGTGAAATAGGTGCGGCCCTCCTTTGGAAGCACAATTGAATTAGACCAGGGTTTCCCAAATTTTTCCTGGGACGGAACACTCGAAATTTTGATGGAACACCTTGTTTATTTTTGTACGGTATGAGACCAGTGGCGTAGGCCTACCCAAGATTTTTTTAAGGAGGAGGGGAGCCTGTTAATTGAAAGAATGGCTTATAGTTATAGAGGAGTTTTGCGCCGCAAGCAAAACATTTTTTGAGTCCTCTTTGGAAAGACGATTTAATTAAATAATTAGAGCTCAATATACAATATAACAATATAAATCATTATAGAATGATAGTAATGTATCAGGGACAAATGTGTATAGCCGACAAGCGAAACAATTTTTTCGACCCCTATATGAATGGGCGATTTACTTAGGTAACTAAAGTTGCTTGCTTATACAGTATGTTATTAGCGAGGGAGAGGCAGAGGGGATTGCATAAATAGGTAAATAATGTACTTAATGCAATAAGTAAACAAAACAGTGGAGCTTTATTAAATAAAACCACAAATCGATCATTTGGAGGTCCCTGTTGACGGGTGCCGACCGTGCCGTTGTTTGACATTGTTTTCTGAAAAAAATTAAGGAAACTTGGAAGAAAGCCCCCCTGTCTTGTGGGCCCCTATGCATTGCTTACTCTTGCTATATGGTAGCTACGCCACTGTCTTGTAGAAAACTATGACCTTTTTAACTTACCTGAGTTACCGCGAACCAGATCAGCTTATCTTTGCTCCACTCACAAAAACTCAAGGCGTAAGGAAATTTGAATTGTATTTCGTGTAAATAAAGTTTTGGCGCGATTTTTAAATCTATTCTAGATTTTTATAAAACTATCTTTTGCAACTGTATGAAGGAGACTGAATTCGCCTTAGTTACCCATAGCATAATGATGTGTCATCGTTTGTTCGACAAAGCCAGCCCATCAAAACCCCGAAAAGTGTCTTAGTTTTCTACGAATCCAAGTAAAAAAAAATTAATCGATAATTTATAAAAAATAATTGTTTAAATTATTAATTTAATGAAATTCATTCAAATTCATTTTCAACCTCTATGTAAATTATGCACTTAAATAACATTATTGTATTTCTAAGAATTTTTATCCAAACGAGGCATAAATAAGCTATAAGATGAAGGAGGGAAGGAGATAATTAGCAAAGTCTAATATAAATTTGATTGCGACCAATTATATATCAAATTAAACCCTTCTACCGTAAAGAAAATGAAATACAATTGCCGAATTACTTGGAAAAACGGCATTTTCCCATGAACTGGTGAATCTGTCAATGGCCAAAGATGACTGGCTGTCAAGCGGCCTAACTTTTCCAACGTTACCCAAATCGGTTCTGGCCATTTTTCAAACCATTTCGGATCGTTCAGATTGTTTTGATTGTTCATATCAAATGTTTCATTTGGAAAAGTTTTGTCATAGAAAGTATTAAGAACTATCCCATGACTTTCGGGAAATAATCCTGTGACCAAGGTCTGATGATTTGGCAAAGTAATGGTAGGAAATGCATTTTTTGTACGCATTATTCGAGAACCTTGTTCAATGAGATAATCGAAATTAGGAGTTTTTCCACCTACTGCTTTAACTTTCTCGATGTAATCATGTCGAAATCCATCCATGCTAATTAACAAGACTTGATTTCTATCCAAAAACCATCGATTGGGCATAAATTGGAACAGGACAATAACTATTGAAATCAAACAAAAAATTGAGAAAATAAATGAAAATAAATTTTTCATTTTTTTTAATCTAAAATATGATTAAGTTTTCATTCAAATATATAAAATACATTAGGTCATTAATTATAAATCATATGAATATCATAGTCCATGTTATAAGAATTTAAATCATGAAATTTTAACCACGAGATTAAAATTGAAGTCATAAGCAATCATTGTTTATGAACAGTAATAAGTCAACGTTAAATTATGATATTACTATAAAATTATAATTTGTTAAATTTAAAATTAGTTTTATTGACATACATGTATACTGTATACATGTATTCTGACATGACTTACTTTAATTCTGACAATCAATAAAATTCATTATTTTAATAAATAGGACGATTTTAATGAGACGGATAGCTAAATTTCCATATAGATCAATATGTATAAGTATGAATAATTACATTGAATTAATTATTATAATTAATATTTAATTTTTTAGTTATATACTAAATTTATTTATATAAAATAACTAGAGAAGAAAAATTATTTTTTTAAAACTTTATTAAACTCTGATAAAAAATTTAAAATAATTCTTATACATTAATTAATAATAATTGTTTAAAATACGACGTTTTTGTAATTTCGTAAAAAGATATTTCAGACTAAATATTACATACAAATTAAAAGAGAATAAATTTTTAAGTAAAAGAAATTATTTTTCAAAAATTACTCTAATTTTAAAACTTTGTATTGAAAGATTTGCATTGTATTTATAAAACATTGACTATGAATCACTAAAATTATTGATGTTTTTTGATATTAACAATTTTCAGCACTGCCTTTTTCAACTGATTTTAGAAGTTAATTTTTTATCAAAATAATTACAGATTCATCGTCAATTTTTTATAGCAAATGACAACCTACAAAACAAAAATTAAATCAGGCAAAAGTCAAGGCTTAGAATTTGAAACAAGAAGCAAATAATTAAAATCGAAGAGGTTATAAATTGGAATTGAAATAAAATAATAAAGAAAGACTGGAAAGGATGCTTATATTTTAAATTTATGCAAATAGTGTGAATTAAATTAATTATAAAGAGTGTCAATGCGAGAAGACAACCTAATCGGTTTTTACCAATTATTAGATCAGCAACGGCAGTTGAGTAGTTGTGTATTCGACTTTGATATCAAAAGTCGTATTTTTTCTGTGAATTAGTTAATTTGCAAGTAATGTGATTTCCAGTGTACTAGGGAAAGTATGCAATAGAGTTGACTCAGCAAGCTTGTACTGTTTATTATATATATATATATATATGAGGAAGGGAAGGTATAACAAATATAGTTAAAATCAATAAAAGTAAGGGAAAGTTATAACGAAAAAAAAATTAATCCTTAATGGGAAGCCCGAGCCCATGGGAAACATGATCGATTTGCTAAGGAAGGGGATTTACCGGAGCGCCAATCTAGAACAAACAAATTCAAGTAATTTGAAAACCCTCAAATTTTTACGAGAGATAAATTTTTGCAATAATCCTAATTCTGTAGAAAATTGGCCTTTCAGAAAAAGTATAACAAGAGAGCTCAAAACAGACAAGCCGCCATTTGGTCGAAGAAACAACAGAGAAGTTTGGCGAAAAAGGCAATCAACGATCTGAGGTCGAAATCTTTTAATTGAAAGGAAAGTTTAAGTCTCGTACCAGAAAAGGTGATTGCCCCTTGGGTTGTCTGCCTTAGCGAGCAATATTTATTTAGAGAGAAAGGTGCAAATCTATTGACGAATTGTAATTTTGATTGAAGTTTAATAAAGTTATTTCGTGTTTGGTTTCAATTCATTTGTTTTAATAAGAACAAGAGGAGTCAGAGAAAACCAACTTGAAAAATAATAACCCAATGAATAGATATGGCTGTTTTTTGGCGCCAAAAATTAAATATTATTTATTAAATTATTTATTTTTAGATTTCCCATATTTGATTGTTTTTTCTCTATAAGGGATGATTCTGTTGATCATAACTTCAACAGGAATTCCAAGACACTAAAGATATTTTATGAAATGCATATCTTTTGAAGTTCTGTTGAAATTCATTAAATTCTTAGATTTGTTTTCGTTCAACGAATCAATTCTCTTTATTCACTAAAATTTCTACTATTTGCGTTTGAGAACGTGTCATAATTACGAGAAGATTGAAATTATAAATCCAAATCATTCTAATATACCTTCACCGACAAAATAGCATTTGGAATTGTGGGAGTTCTATAAACGGAAAGTCCTAATTAAAGCTTAAACTATTCCACAGTTGTATTGAGAGGTCATAATGTCATAAATCTTTCAGTAATTAAATCATTGAAATATGAAATCATAGTTAATTTTTGAAGCAGAAATTGGTTTAAACCAATTGTTATATTCATTTGTGCTAATCAATAGAAGTGCGTATTGCCTGGAATTCGTTGTTATTGTACCAGATAATACAGGCATGGAGTTATTTCAATAATTATAAATTTTTTCATTTAATATTAAAATATTACAAGATTTAGGTTTAACGTTAAACATTTCCATTCTTCTTATGTTTCTTTGCTTTACACATTTAGGTTTAATTCAAATTTTTGTAAGTTAAAAAAAATCAATTTTTATATTTTTGACAAATAGAATGAAACTTATTCGTGTAATATATTTATTGAAAGCGACACCAAATTGACCAATCATAGAAATATCTGCTCCAGCATTTAAGGCTTTCACGAGAGCTTTGGTACCTGATCTGGCGATTGTACCAAGATTGTTGATGAGTTTAGTGTTGATCATTCCGACTACAATATCGTACGATGTCAAAGTATTGGAATCTTTATCTGGAATAACTTTAATCATTAGATCCTTTTGGCCATCCACGACTGAGGGGTAAGTTCAGCTCTTGTAACAAACTTTATCGAGAGCATCACTGAAATTGGAAATCAATACTATAAGGAAGATTTCTTTGTTTGAATAGAAGGTGTGTATGATCGAGCTCATCAACTGAGAGATCTCAGCTTGTAAAGCAATGGTTTCAGCTTCACGAATGTTTGACATATTTTTAGTAGATTTATTTACAATTTTTATTCCTGCTTTTGCAGTTCATTGAAATGTGCGGCCCCTAAGTTGGTGCCTTGTTGGCCTGGTGGTAAATATGGCACTGGACTAACTTTAATTATCTGCTAATGTTAATATATCTGTAATATATTTTAGGATGTATTACATGCAGAGGTAAGCTATGAAATTTTTAACAAAGGGATCGCTCTGTTTTTCCTCGAGAATCGAATGAACTAGTACCCTAGTAATGTGTCACTGCTACTGATATATAAAAAACAAAATAATGTTAATTAAATGGTTTATTTTACATAAAAATCGTCGCTTTACAAATGTATGTAATGAAAATGATTTCAAGGTATTATACTTTCTTTTTGAAAATATAGTTACCAAAAAGAACAAGGGGCTCGAAAATCATAGAATAATTTAACAAAGGACTTGTGCGAGCCTCCTATAGCTCACCACTTATGTACGTGTGGAGAGAATTCATAGAGTCCAATCGAGTAATCAGTAAAATCTATCTTGAGAGAAATTGTTTGATTTATGTACGTGTGCGTATAATCCATGTGTATTTTTATCAAAGATCAATAATAATAATAATAATAATAATTAAAATACTTCAAATTAGTATAGTCCAGCATGTTTTCTTCCACATATTTGCTTATTTCCTTAATTCACAACAAATTCATTATAACTTTTTAATTAACGGATAACTCCATATAATATGACTATTCCTAATAATATCATAATTTCTTTTTTATAAAAAGTCATACTAATAAATAGTATGACCATTAATATTTAATGATTTTTAAAATTTTTTTATATCAATAATACAATTTCTATCGTAAGTTTCTCTTATAAATCACCCCATTGAAAAAAAGAACATTTACAATTGCATTTAAGAAAGAAATGATTTCATATATGGAGCTTGGAAATTCATGTTATAAGGCAAAAAACTTTTTCGGCGACAGAGATAGTTGCTCGTATAGTCAATCTGTGTTTCAGCAGTGGTATAAGAACAAAGAAGTGTTATATATCTATAAAATTATAAGATAAGAAATAGTTCAAAATATATATTCCAATAAATAAGTATTATTGAAACAATTTTAAATTATGATAATTTTATATTCTTTACATCAAAACTTTTAAATTACAATATATGAATTAAATATTAATTTAATCCATATAACATCCCCCTCGCCAACAATCGAAACGGTATCGTGGGTTTGGATTTCTTGTCTCTATTTTTGGATAAATCTTTCTCTTTTGTTTTTACACTCGATTTTCTTGACCAAATATTGGTTTTCTTTGTAATACTCTCTATCTCGAATTTCTTTCCTATGTCCTTGATTACTTTAATTTGATTGAAGTTTCTTCTTATTGTCTTCCTTAATTTATCACA
This sequence comes from Schmidtea polychroa, assembly GCA_959609185.1. Taxonomy (NCBI): domain Eukaryota; kingdom Metazoa; phylum Platyhelminthes; order Tricladida; family Dugesiidae; genus Schmidtea; species Schmidtea polychroa. Next base: position 1,989 of record CAUHTR010004496.1, on the reverse strand, counting down.
ATATAATATAAATGTCCTTTTGTTTATTATTTTCTGAATAATAAATGGGCCTACGAATTTCCTTTCAAAACCTCTTCTGTCTTCTTTTCTAACCATCACTAGATCTCTAATCTGTGCTTCCCTATTCCATCGATTTAAATTATATCTTTCTGCAGTTTTCTTCATACTTTCTTCAGTAATACGTCTAACTTCCTCTTGAATTGTCTGTATATCAGTCTGTAGTTGTTTTACATAGTCATCATAATTTGTAACTTTCTCTACTAGTACTCGTGTCGGTCCGATTGGAAGTCTTGCTTTCTTTTCTCGTATGGGGAATGCTTTGTGGTTTTCTGTTTAGTGGTTCTTAGCCCAAATTCTATGGTTGGTAGAATCATGCTCCAATCCCTCGTCTTCCTTTCTTCCAACACCACGCCTATCATAATTTTAGCCGCTCCAAGCAATCTTTTCACCAGACCATCATTTTGAGGATAATATGGTGAAGTGAAGGTTTGTTGAATACCCAAGATTTTACAGTATTCGAGGAAAAATTGTGATTGAAAGTTACTTCCACAATCCACAAATTCTCTCTGGGACACCGAATTTTGATATTCAGTTTCTCCATAGTTCTTGTGCAACCTTCGGTGCTTCTGTCGTTGCAATTTGTATTAAATTTATATACTTTGAGAAATAATCGATAATTCCAAGTATATATCTGTAACCCCCGTTGTTGCTTTAAAGGGTCCTGTTATGTCGATTCCAATAATCTGGAAAGGTCTTTCACCCACAATGTTTTGTAAAGGTGCTTTAACTCGTCCGTTTAAGTTCTTATTATTGGTGGGTTACAGGTACTGAAAAATCTTTACCTCCTCATGCTGTTTCCAGCGTAACCCAGAATACAATTTATAGCTGACCACTTGATACCCGTTGAGCAATCAACGTTGGTATTGTATCAAGGGTTTGGGTACTAGCAAAAAGTGAGCATGCTTAACATACTATAATTGTCTAGTACCCACTGGGGTTCACGGACTACCGATAGAAGGTCTATGTCCGGTTTCTTTTCGTCCCCGTGGTAATAATCATCAACAAAAAAAAAATCAAAGGATACAGACATGGATACACCAGTAAAGATTTATTCGGACAACATGGACAACTTATAGTTCTTGGTCGATTCTCTTGGGGTAGCCTCTGATCCAGTAGACTGGAGAGTTAATTGGGCCTGGCTGGCTTGCCTTATCCTTGCCCGCGCCGCTTTACCCGGCCGAATCTTCTTCCTCGGGATTGCTGTTGTTGGGGTGCACCCCTTCGATTGGTGGAGCAACTCACTCATGGGTCGGATCTTGGCAATGACCTCTCGATCAAGGTCCTGTTGGTGTACCTTGACCTCCAGCTCCCTCACTCTCAGGCGGAGGGCCCGCAATTCAACCTGATCTTGTGCACTCTGGAGTTGTAGGTGAGTGATCAACTCCATCGTTTTTTCATTTCTGCTGTCGGGAACCAGGTGCATTCGAAATTCCGGCAGTGGGCCTTGACTCGTGTTAGCTTGGCCCGGTATTCCTCTGCCTGTTGTTGCGCCCGTTCCCTATCTGCTCGCATCTCTCCCATGAGTTTTAGCACTAAAACGAGATAACATCAATGATTTTTACAGCAACATCGAAGGTCAAGCATTATTATGAGCATCAATGTTAAGTGAAGGTAATCCCTTCGTCGCAGTCCTCCGCTACGCACACCCCCAAAACCGAGTTCTAGGTATCTTACCCAACCTTATAGGGCTGTCAACGCTATAGAAAATTGTAGTCAACAATAATGATACTCCACGTCATGAACATTACTAAGAATCAAACAATCCACACAATTAAGTTGTCATCGGCCACTAAGACACATTAAATAATTATGAACTATTAAGACCTAACGAATAATATTCGAACCCTGGATCAAAAATGTTTAACCCAGTACATAATATCACACAATACACCCAATAACGGGGTTATCACATAGTAATTAGTTTTTATC
>CAUHTR010004495.1:0-35791 GCA_959609185.1 Schmidtea polychroa | reverse complement strand
TTTATAATTTAATTTTTGGGGGTAAGATAACACGGAAGTATCCTGTCTTCTTATAACTACCATGATCAATTAATTTAACAATATCTGCAGTAGATCTTAAGACATTTGACACAACTGGATAAATTTAATAAAAAAGCTTATTATGCAACTTTTAAATCGTCTTTAGAATATTCTAATATTAAAACAAATCACATAATATAAAAGTCATACAAATTTTCCCAAATTTTCAATTTACAAATTTGCACAAATAATTCAGAATAAAGAGATATGAGTGTATTAAAAAGAATTTCAAATTCTAAATGTTCTTGCATGTTTTCCAATTCACAACAATTGACAATCCTCATACTAATCATCAATATTCCCAAACTCTTGATTCAAGAAAATGGTGACAACATGATCAATTTATCCGCGAAGACAGTCAAAATGCAAACCAAGAACTGACCAAGATTAAAAAACAATAGCTAGATTACCATCCAGTAAAAGGAAAACAACAGTCCAAGAAAAATGTTGATGAAAACACAATAAATCTTGAACTCATCTTTAAAATATTTTGTTTTTATGTATTTTTCTAAAAGATAATATATCATTATTATTAGTTTGGAAAGCTTTCTCGTGTTATTGACAAGTGAATGTAATGCTACGCGATTAATTTATGAGATTCACCTTGCCATACACCAGAAATATGTGTTTAACTTTACTTTATTTTTGTGACACTTCATCATCTCATAAACATCACACCAGGAATACCATTCAGGTGAATAACCTGCAGATTTCTTTTACTTAATTTACATGTCAATTATTAGAACATTTGATGAAGGAAAACAATTGTTTACCACTGTCAAACATAGCCAGTTTTTTTGTTTAGAAAATCAGTGAAAACATTGATATCCTTGTTGCACTAACATCTTGGCATTTTGAAATATTTACACTCATGGAAATATATTATTAGAGTTTAATATGTTTCGGTGAGAAATGACCTTTTCTGGAGAATGTCAACGGTAATTTGTTAAAAAGTCAATATATATTACAAAAAAGTAAACCTTTTATTAAATTAGCTTTTGTTATGCATTATACAATTATGAAAATGTATTTGTTTTATATTATATTTTCGAAATTTTTTTGATCCAAAATCTCTTGAAAAAGGCAGTGCCAAAAATTCGTGAATATCAAAAAATATCGATATATTTACTGATTTATAGTCAAGCATTTTAATAAATACAATGTCAATTGAAAAGAAATCCGAGATGAAAATTGAAATATGTTCTTTGTGGATTCTATGTGTATGGGTGGCTTTGAGTTCGCTGTGCTGTATACTCTAAATGTCGATTTCCAACTTTGAAATTATTCTTGGATTCATAACATTTTAGAATTTTATATGACTAAAAATATTAGTTATTATTTATATTTATATTAATAATCAATCATATTTGAAGAACTTATGATTATATTTTTGTTATTTCAGTTATTGTTTTCATCAGATGACGGTCTCGTAGTAAACTTGTTATTACGCCCATTTATTGATAACAGCAAATATCACACCCTCAAAATTGGCTTTGAGAAATTATTGTTTCTTATTTTTAATTAATTAATAGTGATCATCATTTAATTAGATAATTATGTCCCACCTTGGAACCCTCTCCCTCTAATAATTTACAAAATAATAGTATTATATAAATATTTTACTTTTGTGACCGATGACTAAATAAAATGATTTAAAATTCGGTATAATTATTAATTACTTATATTTAATTATTCATTTTTATTTAAATTCATTTTATTTTTATTAGTTTTAATTATTAATTTTTACTTATTTAAATATCTAATTATTAGTAATTTTTAATTATTTATTTAACTTTTAATTTTATTAATTTGTAATTACTTTTAATTATCCATTTTTTTTAATTTTATAAATCTATAAATATAAAAAGGTTTTAAAAAAAGAAATTCAAAATTTTTTAATTTAATAATTTAATACATTTGAAAACAACAACAATCGCATTACCCACAATTTACCAATCAAACTATTTTAAAACATTCAAAATACGAGTGTTCATGAATAATACAGTTTATTTAGTCATTTGTATGAAAAGTAAAATATTTATTGATTACTGTTACTTAGTAAGTGGTAAAGGTTGAATGAGTGCCAAATTATGGCCCAGTTGGGACATAGTTATTATATTATTTATTATTCTTTTTTTTCTCAGTGGGAATTTATAATGGACAATCCCAATAATTATTATTTGTATGCTTTATCGGTGTTACTTGGCATAGGAATATCTAATATTATGCATTATATCAAAATAACAATGAACTGTTTCTTTCAAATAAATCTTACATCACCACAGATAAAATTATAAATAAAACTGTAAACAAATTGTCAAAAACAATTTTTAAAGAAAATAAAANTTTTAAAAAAAGAAATTCAAAATTTTTTAATTTAATAATTTAATACATTTGAAAACAACAACAATCGCATTACCCACAATTTACCAATCAAACTATTTTAAAACATTCAAAATACGAGTGTTCATGAATAATACAGTTTATTTAGTCATTTGTATGAAAAGTAAAATATTTATTGATTACTGTTACTTAGTAAGTGGTAAAGGTTGAATGAGTGCCAAATTATGGCCCAGTTGGGACATAGTTATTATATTATTTATTATTCTTTTTTTTCTCAGTGGGAATTTATAATGGACAATCCCAATAATTATTATTTGTATGCTTTATCGGTGTTACTTGGCATAGGAATATCTAATATTATGCATTATATCAAAATAACAATGAACTGTTTCTTTCAAATAAATCTTACATCACCACAGATAAAATTATAAATAAAACTGTAAACAAATTGTCAAAAACAATTTTTAAAGAAAATAAAAATTAGAATTGGAAATAGTTATAAATTATTAAAAGTTATTAATCACATGCAATCATAGATTAGATGTCACCAACTATTAGATTTTGTTTGAATTAAATCATATTTTGCTTGTTACCAGTGTTTGTTGTTTCATTGGGCTCAGGGTGGTCATCCATGAGCTACTTTGATCTTAGAATATCTTACGAGGTAGTTATTATCGACTAAACATTTTTAAAAAATAAAAATAAATTCTATTTTTGCCTTTAATAAAAATGTGTAGTTGTGTACAAATTTATTTTCAAAAAATTTTATTATTGCATGATTTATTTATATAAATAACAATTAATTAAAATTCCATGATATAATTAAAAGTTTGATTGAGGTATTTTTTCGACATTTTCTAAGGAAATCTTTCTTTGGATAAATTCAGTGAATTTTCTTAAGAAGTAATTATAAAAATATATATCATACTGTTATTATATATTTAAATATTTTTAGTTTGTATTGACTGTCTCATTTATTTTATAGTTAAAATTATATAAATCGAAAAAGCAATTACGACTGCTGCTTATTTGATAAATCGGCAATTAACAAATTATATAAATAGTCACTAAAACCTCTTAAAATGTCTTTTGAGTTTGTATATCAAAAGAATTTATTCGGTTCATATAGATAGCAAATATTATATATAATTACACGATAAAAATGTAATGATTATGATAATAATAATAATAATAATAATAATAATAATAATAATAATAATAATAATAATAATAATAATAATAATAATAATAATAATAATAATAATAATAATAATAATAATAATAATAATAATAATAATAATAATAATAATAATAATAATAATAAAAATTAATAATAATATTGATCCTGTTGATTATAAATTCCACTGGAATATCCTCAACAGGAAAAAAAAAGATATTTTTTCAATATTTTCTTTTTTAAATTTGAATAAAAATATCTAATTTAAAATAAATTTCACTCAATTCAAAAAAATCTCGTCTTTTCACCATTTAAAACAACAAAAATTTAATAATTTAATTAAACTACGCCAGTCTTTGACATTTTTCCACAATTAATTAATTTATAAACTTTATTTAATTTTAATTATTATTTTTATAACTGTTCTGACACGAGCTCTAGTCCTCTTATTTTTTATAACTATTTCTTTCCAGTTTTTATATAATATATATTAATTATTTTTTTTTAGCTAATTTATCAAAAATATTAAATTCAATTTTATAAAAATTTTATTTTAGTTACAATAAATATCAACTAAGCCGAATTTATCCCAGAGGAAACAGAGTTGATTCGAGTAACTTCCTGCCACAAGTATTTTTCTATGTTTTATATTTTTATGGCTAGTAATAATATTAATAATAATAATAATAATAATAATAATAATAATAATAATAATAATAATAATAATAATAATAATAATAATAATAATAATAATAATAATAATAATAATAATAATAATAATAATAATAATAATAATAATAATAATTATAAATATAATAACAATAATAATAATAATATTGTTATTATTATTATAGTGAAAAATCAAAAATTAAAAAATTCTATAAAAAAGCGTCATTGCTTTTCACAATATAATTTCATAAAGAATAAAGATCATGAAAAGAATATAAATTTAACATAAATTTTCATAAATTTATGACAATGATGATTTTATTTTCACAGATAAATTTATATTTTCTTTCCCAAAACCAAAAATAAATCAGTAAATTTCAGATAGGATAGAAATTTTGGTGAGAAAAATTACCCTATGATTTAGAAAAGATAATAATGATGTGTTTCATAATATTATAAAATGTTTCTTCTGCAGGAAGCATAAAAGGAAAATGAGTGATCGGAAAATTAGGATTATTCAATTAATTATTATTTTTACATAATTACTATTTATTAAATTCTCGTTTTCTCCATTGACTTATAAAATTAGGAAAAATCGAAATAAGTTTTTAAATTTCAAATAATAAAACTGTTAATTAAAACTTTCGGAAATTTATGTTGGAAAATTTAATAATGTAATCGGTAGTATATTTATATTTAATAAAACATAAAATTTCCTCAGGTTTACAATGTAGGGTTAAAAAAATACCGAAATATCAACAAAATATCTTTAAAATATTATGCTAAAAATTTGAGTTACGTGAAAACATGGCACAATTTTTGTCAGTCGCAAAATAAAAATAAATATAATAATAATAATAATAATAATAATAATAATAATAATAATAATAATAATAATAATAATAATAATAATAATAATAATAATAATAATAATAATAATAATAATAATAATAATAATAATAATAATAATAATAATAATAATAATAATAATAATAATAATAATAATAATAATAATAATAATAATAATAATAATAATAATAATAATAATAATAATAATGTTGGGTTTTATGATATCAAAATCAACCGTTGGTTACTCTGACTCCACGAGTTCCAAAATCAATAAACACAAACTCCCAACGTATATTTGTTTCACAAAATTCACAAATCTCAACAATTAATCACACTGTTGGTTAATCACAATTCTCACACAATTTCAGATCGGACTCGGCTCTGAAGGTCTCAAACTTGTACGAATTAAAATTAAGTTTCACCTTTTTCCTTGATTTCGCTCTCTGATTTGAACTCTTTTAATATTCCTTTCCGACTCCTCGATTCCTCTTATAATTCTTTTCTTCTTTTATTTTATTCCTCGAAATCCTAACGTCTATTTCTTCTTCCCTACAGGCTACCGCTGATTATGTGAATTTTGAGTTTCCTTATATACTTCCAAAATCGTTGTAATTGCCCCATTTTTGACCTAATTGGTTTTGACTTCTTTAGTTATCATTCCCTAATTGGATATTTCTGTTGACCCTCTTCGTAATTCCCCTTCTTTTGTTTACCCTCGTTTATATGGTTGTTTGGATAATTGCTCTCTGAATTCCTCGTTTATTTACCCTTCCAAATTGCCGTGCTCGGGTTTTTTTCATTGGTCGGGTTCTCCATTGGCTCGGGCCTTCCATTAGGTTGGGTTTCCCATTAGCCAATTAATTAATTAATTAATATTTACGTTTTTCCACATTTGTCTGTTTTACGACCCTTTCTACACATTTTCTAACAATTTCTTGTTCACTGTCTTCTTCACCATCCCCTAATCTACCCCTCTCCCGTTTTCCAGCTTCAATTTCGATAACTTTTCACTTTATTCCACTTCCTCAGGTTTGCGCATTTTCCCATTTCATGTCTGATTGTACCCTTTTATAATTCTATTTTTATCATATTTTTCTTTGCCATTGCTTCTCTGCTTGACCGCCATTCAATTTCGGCTTTCCTTTTAATCTGAACTATATAATTTAATAATTTATTTTTAAAACCTCAACAATAATAATAATAATAATAATAATAATAATCAGACATATTTCATCGAGATTGTATATGCCAATCCTCCACCAAATGTTTCTGCTTCTCAAAGAACATCGTTTACCAAATTACTTGCACGAGATGTGACGCATTGTACATAGGCGAAACACGTAGAACGTTCCAAACAAGACTCAACGAACACGTCAAGAGCAAAACCAGCAATTATCACGAACACTTGAAAAAAGTGCACAAATCAGCACCACTCTTACACGAAACAAACTGCAAAATGTTACAAGATGCGTTCAAAAACTCATTGCAAAGATTAGCCGCAGAGACTCTTTATATCAAAAAACTTAAACTGACTATCAACATTCAACTAAATTAATACTTAAATTAATATTTAATTAGATTTAAAATTTAAAATTAAAAAAATATTTAAAATATAAAAAACGTTTTTTTATTAAAAAATTAAAAATTTTATTAAATTACAGAATTTAAAAAATAGGAAATATATTTTTTTGGGTAATTAACATAGAATATAAATAGAATATAATTTATTATAAAATAAATTTATTATAAAATACAAAATAAATTTATTATCCCCCAACGATAATTATTTAATGTAATAATGATCAAATTCACTTGAAAAAGGCAGTGCCGAAAATTCGTGAGTATCAACAAACATCGATATATTACTGATTTATAGTCTTCAAACTCTCTTTTTAATTCAATGGATAAAATAATCAGTGGTGAAATTGAAAGAAATAAAAGTTCTTATATTAATACAATAATAATAATAATAATAATAATAATAATAATAATAATAATAATAATAATAATAATAATAATAATAATAATAATAATAATAATAATAATAATAATAATAATAATAATATAATAATAATAATAATAATAATAATAATAAAAATAATAATAATAATAATAATAATAATAATAATAATAATAATAATAATAATAATAATAATTAAAAGTAGAATTTCCGTCTCAACAACCAAATTAAAAAATAATGTTTCAAAAATAATAAATTTTCATAGTTTTTTTGTTTGAATTTTAATTTGAAATGTTTCATAAAATATGATTTTCATAATTTTAATTTTAAAAACTTTAACTTTTCGCACTTTTTTCTAATAGGCATAATTTTTAGTATTATTATATTTAACTTTTTTATATACTTATATATAAAAACTTATATACTTATATATACTTATATACTTATATATACTTATATATACTTATATATATACTTAAAACTTTATATACTTATATATTTATATACTTATATATACTACCCCTAATAAATTAACTGTGACTTGTTTTCTTTAGCAATAGAGAATGTCTTATAATGCCAATTCATAGTCAGTCTATTTTATACCGAATATATATTGGCGTTTTTGAAATATATATTTAGGGCCAAGTAGAAATAAAGTTATTGAAAAGTATTTAGATATATTCATTCATTTTAATAATTAATCATAAAAAAGATGTGATATGGATTATTTTGTAGAAAAAGTACCGGTCAGCAATGTGTCACTCACATTATCAAGCCTTTAGTAATGTTGGGGTTATTTAAAATAAATGTAATGACACAGAATTGTGTGCAAAGCAATTAAAATATAAAATTTAATGCTGATAGGCAATATAAAATTGAAGTGTTAAATTGATTAAAAATGGGAAAAAATTAAAAGTTTGCCATATTTCAGGGGAAACAAATTTTAGCGGGTGATAAATGATGAGATAAAATACGATAATAATAAAATAACATCGATTTGGGGTCCCTAGACAAAGTTATTCAGAAAATATTGATTAATTATGAAAAATAAATAAACCTAATTAGAAACGTAATTTGTGAACTGGACGAGCCTGTCAAGCTAAAATAAAAACTTTTAAATTAAGAAAGACTTTTCTGGCTCCTTGTGAGTCAGTTATTGAGTTTGATTTGAGTGACGTTGAGAGAAAGCCCCATAATGGAAATCACATATTAAACAAGTCGTCAATTCGGTCGAAGACAACAGTAGCTAAAGAAAAAAGCATAAAGTTAAAGAATTTAAAAAGAAAAGAGAGAGATTTCAGTGAGACTTAGTATGATTCGTTTCATTACTTGAAGAGGTTTATCTTAGGTTCACCTGTCTTAAAATCTAGCAAGGGATCATTTGTATCAATGCAATTTTGAACGATTGTAATTTGTATTAATAATAAAAAGTTATTGTGTTGTGTGATAATTCTGATCAAGAACATGTGGAGTTAGATTTTTAGTTCTATCCTGCTAAACAATAATAATAATAATAATAATAACAATAATAATATTAATAATAATAATAATAATAATAATGATAATAATAATAATAATAAAGTATAAAATGATGATTGCTTGGTAGCAGCATTTATTATTTAAAACAATAAAATGATAATTTAAGCCTTTTGCTGCAAATAATGTATTTAATGAAAGAATTTTCGACTATACGATAGTCCTTGTCAATCTCCTGGAATTTAGCAATGTTCTTCCTCAAAATACCCTTCAATCTTTCTTTTATTTCCTTTCTCTTAATTCTCATTGGTTGTAAATATAATGAATTGTTTTACTAAAAACTTTTAAAATTTTTTATAATTTTTACATTTAAAATTTCAAAATGACACAAACTAAAATTTTTAAATTTTTTAAAGCTTCTATAATTAGCTTCTAGAAGCCTAATAAAATATTTGAAAATATTTTAAATAAAGCCTCCAATAACTACTTATATATGCTATTTAAATATTTCAATAAATGTGTCAATTTTGATTTTCAAACCCTATTTTTTAAAAATTTTTTTTTCTATATTATTCTAATTATTACTTTTTAATTTATTCTATTTTTTTAATTTCTTTATATATTGTCAGTTATTCTCAAAGTCAATGACAACAGATCAAATTCATGATTTCATTGATTTCTTCTTTAGTGTTGATCTTTGGCTGTCTGTTTATGATGAGAATTGCTTCTTTGATTCTGACATTTTTCTTTTGGATGTTTCCATTAGCTATGATTTCTATTGAAATATTTTTTCTTTCCTCTGTTGGCTGACACTGCCGGAGATGTCTGCCCAACGAGGATGTTCCACCAGGATCTAGATGTTCTTTAACTCTTTGGTGCAATGTCCTGAGGGTACTTCCAATGTAGATTTCATTGCATACATTGCACGTGATGCAATAGACGATGTTTTTTCTAAAGCACATATCTTTCGGTGTCTGGCAGTTTTTCATTGTGCAATTGTTTTCTCTATTTATGTTGCCTGCCAGAGCCCTTCTCAATGTCCAAGATTTATGTGCTATCCGAATTGGAAGACCGGTACGTTTAAGTTCTTTCAGGATCTTGAAGTCGAGTATGTCACTGATGAATGGGATATTCAGATAGAAATATTTCTGATTCTTTTGTGTTAATTCCCTAGATCTTCTTGGGGTAGAATTCATTTTTTCAATGTCCTCACCTTGGTATCCGTTTCGGTGTAGGATTTTATTGAAATTTGATTGCTCTTTAAAGTTTTCGTTTTCTTCCGTGCATCGATTGGCTATTCTTCGTTTCTCGTTTCTTATGACATGTACTTTCTGTAAGTATGGAAGCGCTGATCTTTGGTGCATAAATATTTCTTTGCGAGCTGGTTTTCTGTAGAACCCGTATGTTGGAGTATTTTCTTCTATTTTGATTCTCAAATCCAATAAATTGAGGGATCCATCTTCTTCCGGATATTCGATTTCGAACTTAATATCTTGATGAGCCGCATTGAATGTATGAAATATTTCCTCCGCTTCTTTTCTGTTTTTGGTCGTGATGAAGATATCATCTACATATCTTGCATAGAAACCGATGGGTTGTATGGTCCTCAGTGTCTGTCGTTCGAGGTTATCCATAAAGATGATTGCTAGCAGTCCTGATATGCTAGAACCCATAGGCAGACCTTTAACTTGTTTATAGATATTTTGTTCAAAGGTAAAATAGGTGTTCTCGAGGATAACAGTAAGTAGTTTGGTGATATTCTCGATATTCATTTCCTTTATTAACAAGTTGCTTTCTCTTAATTTCTTTTCTAAATAGCCTCTGTTGGCTCGATAGATGTGTATAGTGATACGACATCAAGACTAAATGGGTATTGGAATTCTCTATGACAAGTCATGTTATTATTTAGTCTTGTCATGAGGCAGTCGCTGCTTTGAAAATGGTGTGGTATCGTGTCCAATAAAGGTTTCAAGATCTTTGCAAGGAGCCAACTTGTTTTAGTTGTTGGTCCATTTTTGTTGGACACTATAGGTCTAATTTTGATACCAGGACCCTCTTTGTGAGTTTTAATTAGGTGGTAGAAGTTAGGAAGATCAGAATTTTTTGTGACGAAGCTGTTGGTGAATGAATTTTATCTGTTGTCATTGACTTTGAGAATAACTGACAATATATAAAGAAATTAAAAAAAATAGAATAAATTAAAAAGTAATAATTAGAATAATATAGAAAAAAATTTTTAAAAAATAGGGTTTGAAAATCAAAATTGACACATTTATTGAAATATTTAAATAGCATATATAAGTAGTTATTGGAGGCTTTATTTAAAATATTTTCAAATATTTTATTAGGCTTCTAGAAGCTAATTATAGAAGCTGTAAAAAATTTAAAAATTTTTAGTTTGTGTCATTTTGAAATTTTAAATGTAAAAATTATAAAAAATTTTAAAAGTTTTTAGTAAAACAATTCATTATATTTACAACCAATGAGAATTAAGAGAAAGGAAATAAAAGAAAGATTGAAGGGTATTTTGAGGAAGAACATTGCTAAATTCCAGGAGATTGACAAGGACTATCGTATAGTCGAAAATTCTTTCATTAAATACATTATTTGCAGCAAAAGGCTTAAATTATCATTTTATTGTTTTAAATAATAATAATGATAATAATAATAATAATAATAATAATAATAATAATAATAATAATAATAATAATAATAATAATAATAATAATAATAATAATAATAATAATAATAATAATAATAATAATAATAATAATAATGATTAATAATAATAATAATAATAATAATAGTAATAATAATAATAATAATAATAATAATAATAATAATAATAATAATAATAATAATAATAATAATAATAATAATAATAATAATATAATAATAATAATAATAATAATAATAATAATAATAATAATAATAATAATAATGATAATAATATAGTGTACCAAAATCGTAATTTCTGAAATTATTGTCAAATAATTATATCAACATTTATCCTAACTGTCCAATCGGAAAACAATAAATTTCAACAATTCTGCTTTTCCTAGAAAGTAAATTGATACAGAAATTCATATTTTCAATACTTTTCATTTTGAGAAACTAATCAAATTTTATTTTCCAATCATTTTCAATGCATAAAATTTTCAAAAATTGTGAAATTTAAAATTGATTTTCAAAGTTAATATAAATAGATTTTAATAAAGAAATTCTTTAGTAATTCAAAATTATATAAATGACAAATTTATTTAAATTTTTGAATAGAAATTAAAATTTGCTAATTAAAGTTTTTATTTTAAATCAAAAGGTTTTGTTTTGAATTTCTATGACCAGTCGCATTTTTTATAACTAAACATGAGCCAAAATTATTTTTCTAGAAATTTTATCAATATTTTATTAAAGTTATTTTTATATTTATATACTTTTTTATTTAATAAGTAGTTTCATTTTTCAAAAAATTTGAATTTCTTAATTTGATAATAAATTTTAGAAAAATATTTAAAAAATATTTTGGAAAGCATCAATATATGGGAATATTTTATTATTTACAAAAGCATATTTATTTTATATTTAATTTGATTTAGATTTTTTGGAATGCTGGATGTCAAATGGTTGCTTTGAATTTTCAGAGTTCGGATTTAGCTATGCAATTAAATCAAGGCCGTTTTGAATATAACAATAATTCCGGGTGATTGGAATTAGTTATTTAATTATTTTTAATTATTTTTAATTATTTTTAATTATTTTATTAATTTGTTTTTTTTAATTTAAAATGAATTTTATGATTTTTGTTAAAGTTTGGGTCTGGATTTATCGAGAGTTCATAGAACACTTTTAACTTATTTATCATTGGTGTAACTCATTGATAGTGGACGTACTTTGGAGATATATGATAATAATTATTACATGATTTTTATTATTATATGATATATTCTTTTAATTGTCATTGTTTCACTACATGTTTGTGGGTATAAATGATAACTATAGATTTTATACATTCGGGTGGATAGAAATTTTTTTTAATTTACAAAATGTAATAGTCACCAAATGTTTTCTATTGTGCTGTGTAAAATGTCAACAGGTCAAATCAACGTCTTAAAGGTTCACGAGGGGTTTGAGTTATGTATTTCAGATTTATATGCATTGTGCAACTAGTTTATATGATAACTAAAGGAGCTATTGAGATAATACAGAAGCTTTGAATAAGGATCTCAATCATAAACCTTAAACGAGAAAAATTGCTATGTGTCCTATGTTTGGTGAGACCGATGAACAACCTCAAAATCTCAACGAATGTGTCATGAAATGTTATATGTTACCAAAGCATGAGTTGAACCTCAGTGATATATCATAAGAGCCAAATAATATAGATACAGCAAAACCATTAGCCTGAAAGCTAATTAGCTTTGGAAATGGAGGATTTTAGGTTAGATTCTATATCTACTGCTTCACGTATTCGAGCCATACAGAGGACGCCAAGTGGACAAAAAGTATTAGACTAAACTTCTTTCAAAGAAGAGAACAAGCCAAATATTTGACAAATTGTTGAGGTCTGTAAATTAAAATTAAAAATTTAAATAAAATTTAGGATAATAATTCAAATAGAAAGTAAGCGAAGAAAAAAGACAAATAAAAGCGGGATCGCGCACAGAATCAATAGTAAAGGAAAGTGTGATGGAAGCAGTATTAGAAAATGCCAAAAGCAATTACGAAAGGCAAGAATCCGGAAATCCGAGAAAAATCAATAAATGGAAAAATCATCGAAATCGAATGGGAAAAACTGGACAAGTATAGATTAGCTAATGGTCAACAAGATGATGGTTAGGGATTTATCAGAAAATGGTTAGGAAGGGTCGAAAAACATTCAAATGTATGAAAACAGAAAACGTTAATTAATTAATTAATTGGCTAATGGAAAACCCGAGCTAATGGGAAACCCGAGCCCATGGAGAACCAGAGAGATAAAGGAAACCCGAGCTGGGTAAACAAGAAGAAAAGCAAACAGAAGGAAGATTTGGGCCCATTAGCTTGACACAATGATTAATGGGAAAAGAGTAAGGAGAAGATAGCGCGCGTAGGAAGACTGGTAGGCCCATTAATTATCTGGATTCGTTGGACCATTATGGGTGACAGCCGAAGCAAATACGTAGGAGCAAATGTCAAACGAAAGATTGGCTCGGCAATAACCATTTGTCATCCTGATTTCGAGGAGTATATAAGGAAAGGGAAAATCAGAGAAAATCGGCATTTTGCCTCAGCTAGGGTTCGAAGAATCAGGCTGTAGGAAAAGTTGGTAAACGAATTATGGAAAGTAGGGAAAAGAAGAAATAGAATTAAGAGTATGGAAAGGTGAAAAGGAATCAAACCAAACAGAAACCGAGGAAAACGAGAGTCAAGAGAATCTAAAGGATTAAAAGGTGAATATTATTTGTTTGCAGAGCATCAACGCCGAGCGGAGAATCGTATAAAACTTTGATTGGTAATTGTAGCGTGATAATAAATTGTGAACCTGTTGTTTCAATATGCGTTGGGTCGTTCATTGTTTTGATTTAAAGGACACAGGAGTCAGAGAGAACCGATTTGAAATAATCCAAAACCCAACAAAATCAGCTAGAAGATGTGAATCTTCACTATGTTGTTGTGAAAAAATCTCGCAAAGTTCCGATAGCAGAATGTTTGTTTTTAGTGGACCAACGAAACTTTCGTCTTGTGTGCATTAACAAAGGTCGCAAAATGGTATTATTTAAACTGGCCGAAGGTCAGGAACGTATGGCCATGTAAAATAATTGGGTTCCAAAATATATGAAATCGACTAGTAGATTAAAAAGGAATGAACATTCTATCTTCTAACTTTTATGTGATATCATAAATCTTATGATATAAAGATTCGACAAATATCATCTTATCTTTAACCTTATCTTTAGCCTTAGTATATCAACCCTAACATCTTATTTGCATTCATACGAAGATTTTCTTAACACGATATTAATTGACAGCTTTATAGAGACATTCATATCAATTTCATTTTTAATTTGTAATATTTAATTATATTCTATCTAGCTATATGTTGAAACCAGAATTCATGCGACGATCCGAAAGAGCATTTGATCCGTTTTCCGAATCGCCAATGGATGGAGTAATTGCAGCTACGTGTGAAGTAAAGATAATTTCTGGTCAGTTTCTTTCAGAGAAAAAAATTGGTACCTATGTTGAAGTAAGCAAAATTAAAAATAATAAATTTTGGTTATAATTGTTGACATTTGAACTTTTGAAAAAGATGAGCCGAAAATTTGTGCTAAATAAATAATAATATTGATCTTCACTCAAACCATAGAGTACACATTTTTATCATTTTTTCCAATTTGAAAAAATAACTTGAGTACTCCATTAATTATTTTATTCATTTTTATATCTATCAAATTTCTCTATTAAAAGAATGAAAAAAAATTTACATTAATTAATTAAAACATAAAAATAATTTGTATTTAACTAAATAAAAATATAAAGTTGCTTTGTTTTTCGAAAACATTGTATATGGGCTTAGTTGCTAAGTTAGGACGTAGCTTACGTAACGAAAACTCACAGAACACATCATAAGACAAAACCAACAATTACCAAAAATAATGTGAAAAAAATTTATTTTGTGGTGATATAAACACGTTTTAGTTACATATTGTAGGACGAACTCGTTTGAATTTTCTTTTCGCTTTGATAAAATAATTAAATTAAAATAGATTAAAATAAAATAAAATAATTTTCAGAAATATGTCTAGACCAAAAAATTAGTAATTTTATATATAAATTATGTTAATAAAATTTTTTAGAATATAAATCATAAGTGTTTCTACTCGTGATAACTCTAAAATTTATAATTATTATAAATATTTACATGTTAGTAAAGTTCAAGATAATTGGACAATGTACAAATGATGGAGTATTGAGCTTACCATCAAGAATAACCTCACCTCATAACCTATTTGAACTGGTCATATTATTATTTTTAAATTATTATATTAAAAGTTACACACATTATAATATACAACTTTTTAATAACAACATCAAACATATTATAAGCAAAAATATGTGTACACCGTCCGATGTATGTACACACACTTATAAGAGGCAGAGTCAGATTAACAGGATTAATACATTCGGATTTTATATATAGAAAATATAAACTCACTTAAGATAAGAACAAAAAGTAGGGGCATTGGTATAAAGCATGAACAATTACTATAGAAAGGCAAAAAAATAATCTTGGAGAGAAAGATAAAATACAAACACACATACACTACACACAACAACCCTATAATAAAAATATACATTAACGGACATAGATTATGAGTATCAATCATTTATTACGGGATTTTTTTAATTATAAAAATATTCAAAAATTCCAACTTTTCATGAGTAGCAGAGAAACAAAAGGAGCAATGTATAATTTATTTTAATAAAAAATTTCAACTTAAAACATTTTTAGAAATTTGAAAAATGATAATAGTTTGCTGGAAATTTTGAAAAATATGGAAGAAAAGAATCGAAAAATCGTAATTTATAATTGAAATATTAAATTTAAAGTTAATTAGTTTTTAGTAATTATAATAAATAATTTTAAAAATATTGAAAACACATAAAAAAATTTGCCGAAATTATTTCTAATTGAAAACCTTTTTTAATAGCTTCAAAAATGATTTAAAAGACAATTTAATGAATCGTACCGTTTTCAAAAATATATCATAAATTACCTGAAATTCATAATAAATACGAAATTTTATTATTGATAAAAAGATTAAAATTATTTTAAGACTTTAGAAAAAAAATAAATTTAATAAAAAATATAACTATTAACTTCTCAGATGTTATTAATATTTTTATTTGTTGCACGTAATTTATGCGCTTTCTATTTTTTAATTTATTTATTGTTGTTTGTCAATTATTCTCTTAGCATCAATAATATGGAAAATGTTTGATTTCAAAACTATTAATTGACATTTACATCATTTAATATATTGACTGCCATAACTGCTTTACCCTTCAACGGATTAATTAAATTCTGCCAGAAAAGTTCATATAAATAGAATATATTTATATAAATTATCATGTTGTTTAGTTAAAGTAGTGTTGTGCTTAATAAAAATGTTGCCTAATAAAAATACTAAATTAATAATTATTTTTTAAAATATGTATAAAAATAAATAAAAATAAAAATAAATAAAAAATAAATAAAAAAAATAAAAATATATATGCGAAGCTAAATGGACCTCTTCAACGCATAAAATTTAATTTGGATCATTGTAATCTTCAATATATTCTAACAAAATATTATTTTCCATTTTAATAAAAATTCTGTTATTTAATATCTTCATTCCAGTTGCTTTTTTAAAAATTAATTTCGTTGCGATTTTGTATCGAAATCAGGTAAATTTCCGTTAACCATAAAGTTTACATAAGAGTTGTATTCTGCTTCCGTATTTATTTGAATTCTTGCAGGCAATTGAATTATAAAAAAAATATATCTTTAAAATCGATTTATAATTTATATTAAAAAATTATAATTATTTTGGTATTTTTATTAGGCAACATTTTTATTAGGCACCACAGTTTAGTTAAAGTAGTGTAGTCAAAATTTATCTATGGCACAATATAATAAAAATAAATAATTTATTTTAGTACATAAAAATGAGGAAAATGTAACTTTACTGTCATGGTTTGAACTTTTACTGCTAATAAAACAGTTTTTTTAATAATTAATTTTTTTTGAGGTGCTCATTTGTTATTTAATCTATGAATAAATATATTAAATTAAATTATTCGATTTAAAATTATCCAAATGAAGTAACAATGAAAGGAAATTAAGAAAGAAATAAATTATCCCTAGAGAGCAGAATGATACAGATAATCTAATGAAAGATTTTATTTCAGAATATAAGAAATAGGATAAAAGAATTAAAAGCAAATGAAAGTAGAAAATGAATGTTATAAATTTGTAAAATTGTTATAGTTTATAAAGAAATCTTCCTAAAAATGTACAGGAGAGTGCCGCAATGAGAAATATAATCAAAAATCTTGAAGCAAAGAAAACGTCTGAAGTTGCTAAAAAAGGAATCAGTAGCGTTAAATCTTGTTTTATAAAGAAGTCGGAGAGATTATTCAACAAATATTGTCTAAACGGAAAATTATAAGCACTGAATTTATTGATACTATTTTAATCTTTTTACTTTATAAAATTGTCCTTGTTTAAATTTTTATTTGTATATTTAATTTCTCAATTAACTGACCTTTTGTTTAATCAACACTTAATTAGTTTCCTCGTTATTTATAAGATATTATTAAAATTATTTTTTAATTTTCAAAGAATTTAAATAATTTATCAGAAATTGATGGAAATTAATTTGAAATAATCATAATTTTTCAAATGAATAATAAAATTTCTGGAAAACTTTTTGGTAAAGTTATGAAATTTTAATTAACTTTTGAAAAAGGAAATTTTTTATCCAATTGGAATACTGATAATTTCGTGAAATCTTTTATATGGTAATTTGTGACGTTGTTTTATTGTACTGATTTCAGTGTTGAATTATCAATATTATATTCATAATATTATATATATAATTCAACACAGAAATCAGTACAATAAAAGCATATAAAAGATATATAGTTTTATAGTTATATTTAATTTTTTTTTTGAAATAAAAATTACTAATAAAACATTTACATGAATAACAAAAATAATGATGAATAATTACTATTTAAAAGAGTACAGTGACAAGCATTTTAACCAAAAATGTCTACGACCTGCTCTGAGTGAAATTATAATTATATTTTTTTATTTTTTTGGTGACTATTCGACATAGAGTTTAATGTACATATATTCGTAAGCCTAGACGAAAATTTCCCTGTATCAATTTGTGGGAGAGTCAGCATTTAAATGAACATTCCCTACTACTTGGAGTGAGGAATAAAATCATAATAGAGGAAAGAATAAGAAGGGAAATTCTATCCAAGCCAAAAATTCACTTCCCATTTATTTTCTCAAAATTTGAATAGACAGAATCTCCTATTAGTCTTTTATTATTCATGTAAAAATGATTCTCGTTGATGAAATGCAAAAATTTACAAATACTTGTTTATTCTCATGGCGCGGTTAAATGTTTTTACATGTATTATTGCTATATTTTTACATATTATTAGGTGTGAATATGGAAAAATGTAATTTAAAAAATTAAATTAAAATTAAAAAAGAATTTCTAGAGAAATTCTATATTTTCTTTCTAAGAATATTATTTTTAAAATCATATTTGTCAGAAAAAACTATAAATTTTGTTTTAATTAATGTTTCAAAGTTTTAATGGAATTTTTGTAAAAAGAATATTTATTTATACAGGTTTGCCTTAAAAAAAACAATAATTTTAAAATATGTATAATGTAATATTGTAAAACAACGACTTTGACTGATTATTTTTAGTTGTTTACACTGGTCAATAAATAGGAATTACTATGTATATATTGTGCATGTATATATTCCTATGTATATATTCTGCAATAACTTATTATAAAATATATATGAAAATTACAGAATTCATATAAAATATATTTCAATATTTGGGGAATATATTTAACACAATTTCACTATTTATTTTATTTTTAATTTTTCTTGGTCAACTAAATGTAAAATGTTTTAATGGGCAAATGCAATTATTATTAATAATTTTACACTTGGTATGAAATTCTTCTTTATGGTGAAGGTTGTCAAAAAGTAGACTAACGTATTTTTAATTTTCAATACAAATGTTTTTTTATTCTATTTTGGTATGAAATTCAGGATATTATTTTGTAATGAAATAATTTATGGTTCAGAATGTAGTTGTTTACTTTTGATGTTGAAAAATTTAACTTCCTTTTTCTAATAATAAAATTTGTAATAAATTTCTATTTTAATTGCATCTAACAACTTTAATAAGGGTTTATTCCGCTCTACCAATTTCAATGAAAATAAATTAACGAATAAATAACATTTATTTTTTTATTAACTTATTGTCAACTTCTATAAAAAGAATGAATAAAATAAAAAGTTAGAAATATAAAGATTTTCATGGAACATCTCATCCAAAACGGATTTTCTTCGAATTTTTTTCAACTCATACTAGTTACGATTTTTGATTTTTCAGCTTTATGTTATTATATGACACGAAAAAATTGGAGAGTGAGAAATTTTGGAACCAATTTTTATAAGTTATTGCAGAATATGTTATACATAGTGATTCCTATTTAATGAACACCGTGCACAACTAAAAACAATCAGTCAAGGTCATTGTTTTACAATATTACATTATGCAGTTTTTAATACCATTGTCTTAAAATATTAATTGACAATCGTTGTTCAAAAAGCTTAGTTTACAAAATGTCCTTTATTAGTGAGCACAATATTTATCAAGGATGTTAACAATGGAAAAGGGAATTTCATACGTAATAGCTTGATGTTAAACAAATCGTTCGGTGGCATAAAAACATTGTAAACTTAAATAGTGTCATCGTAAATAAAATTGGTCAAGGACGTCGAATTTTAACGAATGACGATAAAAGCCTTGGAAAGATAATGTATTTCATAATCAGTAAGAAATTTCAATATTTAACATAATAACACAAAGCTTGATTAGAAAACGGAAGTGACATTTTAAT
Organism: Schmidtea polychroa; assembly: GCA_959609185.1. NCBI lineage: Eukaryota > Metazoa > Platyhelminthes > Tricladida > Dugesiidae > Schmidtea > Schmidtea polychroa. Next base: position 15,566 of record CAUHTR010004495.1, on the reverse strand, counting down.
AACAGTTCAATTAATCACAAATATTTTCCATCATTTGGTTTTTATATTGCTTGTGAGAAAATGTTTTTTCCAACAGGTGATTAATAGTCGTATATTTTAGAATATTAACACTATAACTACTAGAGGTGATTGGTATATACGGTATACGATATGCATATCAATGAAATTATTTTTATTTCAATAGAATAATGCCATACTAAAAGTTACCATAGATTTTTCATTATACATATAAGATGTTAGTAAATTTAAACCAAAAATTGTGAAATTAATTTTCTTTCTGGCAAATGATCAAAAATTTTAATTTTACGCTTTGGTGCAATTGGTCGACAATTTTCGAAATACATGTATTTATTGTGATTGATCAAAATATATGGCTCATTTTTGCAATACGAATTCCACAGTTAGCAAATATGACAATATGTGACTTATTTTATGAGGATATTTATGTTCAAGTGAAGAATGTCAACGAACTTGCAACTCAAATTGTAGACAAATTAACCACTACCCCTGTTTCTTAATAATTATTACAAGCGTTGTGGGCATATTTTTGTCATTTGGAAATTGTTGGTTTGTTTTGATGAAGGATATAGCATTTATCAATGTTCTTTATGCTTTTCCCCCTAAATATTAATACTAAAAATTCAAAGATGTCCAAATATTTTGAGATCCTACTAATTAAATAAATTTCAAATGGAAAGTTGCGGACCATATGGTTATAAGTTGTATTACATTTTATTCATTGTTGAATTTATCGTGTTACAAAGCGATAGTGGAAATTCTAGAGGTCAGTAATTGAAATAAATATGCCAAGTTAAAGTCCTGATACCCTTAATGAAGGAACAGTTTATGGTTTCAGGATGGTAAAAATGGTGTAACTGAATTGTGAATATGTGAAGGTTATGTTTTACATATCATCGTAGATCATGATCATTTGAAGTAGACTAAGGATAAAGCTAATCAAATTCATTCAAGAGTTATAATTCGATATCAGGTTTAAGGAGTTCCAAAACTCCTATTTAAAAATAATTCTTTAAATGTTATAAGTGTGATTAGTTACTTGACATAACTATTGTTTGTAAATTTGTATATTAAAATTTATATTAAATTATATCATATTATATTAAATTATATTAAAGTACTTTAAATAATTTGAAATTTAAGTAATTATATTTGTGATTAATTGTTAATATTATTAATAACCATGCCTCAGTTGTTTAAATTTTCAGAAAAAACGAGAGAATTTAAAATTTTAATTATCAAATAAATGTTGAAAGAAGATTTGAATTTAATGGCGTCTAACATCAAGTACTTTCATGCTATGGTACCAAAGCATATATATGAAATATCATCAAACTAGGCATTTAAACTACCTAGATCCTCACTCTTAGACATAGCTCTTTATAATTACTATATATAATTATGTCTGTCACATTTTTTGTTGTGACAGTAATTTAAAATAGCACTTTAAGAAATCTTTAATTGCAATTCTAAAGAATGGTATCACTAAGGATTTGAGAAGTTGACATTTACTTGACTATTAAAGTTTATTTTCTGTACATCGAAATAGTAATGCTAGGCTTTGCCCAAAATGATCATTTATTTTGACTTAACCTTAAATGAGACCTTCATTTGTTGTTATGTTATTGTACGACTTGTAATGAAATATTTATTAATCCATTTAGGTAGATATGTATGGATTACCCACAGATACTATACGTAAAGAATTCAGAACGAGGGTAGTGCCCGCAAATGGTCTTAATCCACTTTATCCGGAAGACAGCAATTTTGTTTTTAGGAAAGTCATTTTACCAGATCTTGCTGTATTAAGAATTGCTGTGTTTGAAGAAACAGGAAAGCTGATTGGACAAAGAGTTCTTCCGCTCGATGGATTGCAGACTGGTTTTCGGCATATTTCCCTTCGAAGTGAAGGAAATTTTCCATGTGCTCTTTCATCTTTGTTTTGTAAGGTAAGTCAAGATTTAAAATTAACAAATGTGTATTTTTTACTTTTGATGTTGGCATTAAATTTATTTTATTTTGAATAAATTATATCTATAGTGCTTAGGCCAAAGGAGTAATATAGTTTTTTTAGAGCTCATAAGTAATAGTTTCTTGTTTGCTTACTCTTCTTTTTACTCCAAGATAAATTCTTTTTTTATGCAATGTGTACTTGAAATTTATTAAAGAACACGAAAGAGATAAAGAGATAAAATAATGACATCTTTGGTTTAGTTATAAATAAAATTCGTTTTTTTCAAATTATTATTATCAAAGTCAAAGTTTTAGTGCTCGAAAAAAATGATGTGACTGGTAGTAAAGACAAGAGAGTTAAGCTGCATAACATAGTGCAAAATATTTAATTGAACAAAATATAAGATATTTTTGTAAAGGATAAAAGATGGAAGAAGTTCAATATTTTGACATTACTAATAGATAACTTTTTTATTATTGGTAATTAACAAAATGTTCGACATGTGCTTTAATTCATTTTCTTCAGGATATCTTTAATAAACGTTATTCGGTAATAAATTTGCATTATCTATAGCTACAAATCACATAAAAGTTGGCTGTTAAAGTTTATCAATAGTTTTAAATTTATTGAAATTCAAATCTTTAAATATTTTTAAATTATTCTTAAAGAGTATTTCACAAAATATTTACGTCAGATAACGTTGTCAACTTACGTGCCTGATGGATTTGCTAGTTTTGTTGATGCCCTCTCAGATCCTAGAGCTCATATCAGTAGAGAAGAACATAAGCTTAAACTCATGGCAAATATGGGATTTGAAACTTCGGAAATAAAGGATCTCTCGCCTTCCACATCGTCTTTGAATAAAAAACCGACAAAGAAAGAAATTATGAGGCGACAGTCCACAGATGGAACAGATACTAATATGAAGTATGGGATAAATCAAGAATCATCGTCGACTAAAATAAGTTCAAATGTTTATCAAATTAAAGTTCGCAATGAAAATTTAGTTTGTAGTCCAAACAAATCCAAAGATTTTAAAGGTAAAATAGCTTGCTTGTACAATAATAATAATAATAATAATAATAATAATAATAATAATAATAATAATAATAATAATAATAATAATAATAATAATAATAATAATAATAATAATAATAATAATAATAATAATAATAATAATAATAATAAAAATAATAATAATAATAATAATGATAATAATAATAAGTATAAAGTGATGATTTCTTGGTAGCAGCATTTATTATTTTAAACAATAAAGTGATAATTTAAGCCTATTGCTGTGAATAATGTATTTAATGAAAATATTTTCGACTATAAGATAGTCCTTGTTAATCAATAATAATAATAATAATAATAATAATAATAATAATAATAATAATAATAATTATTATTATTATTATTATTATTATTATTATTATTATTATTATTATTATTATTATTATTATTATTATTATTATTATTATTATTATTACTATTATTTTTATTATTATTATCATTATTATTATATTATTATATTATTATTAAATTTAATATAGTGATTATGACTTTTTGAAGAATTTCATATTAATTAACCAAATGTGTTTTTGTACAAAATGTCTCGTAAGAAAGTCTCGTTTAGATAATAATCATTTCTTTTTATGATGAATGATCATTTATTATATATCCATAGTTGACAAATTAGTTTATAAATCTAAGAAAAATATTTATATTATTAAAATATTTGCTTGAAAAAATCCTCAGTAAATGTTATTATTGAAATCACTTAGATATGCATTTTAAATAAAATGAAGCTAAATAAATTAAATTTTTATTTTTATTCAAGTGCCAATAATAAAGGAAAAAATTATTTTTCTTCATATAAATTGAGATTTAATACAATTTTGTAAAAGAAAAAGAATTGAAGCACATAATGAAAAATTATGGCTATTATTAAAAAAAATCTTATAGATTAGTCAACGTTATATTATAGGGGTTGACACAAAAGGCACTTTGGATTTGTAAACTCAAATAAATTTTGGGTAAACAATAATGAATGAATTTTTATTTGGAACCTGGAAATAACAAATTGATAGAAATAAATTATTACCCAATGTTCACCCCCAAGTATATGTAACTGTATAATTTTGAATTATACCTATCATTTTATACTAGAATTACCACCATGTAAAATGACTGATTTCATTTTTTTGGTTTAAATTTTGTACATCTTATATGTATTATTTTAGGCATTTATGATGATTTTAATATGGCATTAAAGTGATAAAAAAACATTGTTTTATTTTCGATTGATGTAAATACATAAATCTCAGTGATATGCTTTGAGTTTTCAGATCAGATTTATTTCAATTATATGGCTCCATTTCGTCTTAAAAATCAGAACATCTTTTTTTTATTGGAACATTTTTCTTTTGACATTTTTGTTCTTTTCATATATTTATAATAAAACTTTGGGGAAAATTAAATATAAAATTGAATAATTTAAAGACATAAAAAAAACTATTTTATTTATTTATTTCCTTTTTAAATAGATCAATTATAAGAAATAAAAAGTTTTAATTAAAACTACTATGCTACAATGTCCTTCGACCTGGGTTCCTTAAAATTTCTTAGGGAGTTCCAAAAACATTCTATGCAGGAAATAATGTATTTTTTGAAAGGAATTTTTGGAAAGCTTAACTTGTTGGGGAGACTGTATTTTTTTATATTTAATAAGTAAGGGTGGACTCTAAATGAGTGTTCATAGAAAGCATATGTCTAAAACTTGTTTCATAAGAAATCTAAAGCATTGTTTTTAAATCAAAGGAACCTAAGTCGTTTCATAGTGTAAAAAGATTCCAATAGCTTGAAAAGATTGAGTGCCTGCTATACTATATACCATAGTTGGGGAAACTTTATTGTTTTTTTATTTATCTGTATTATAAAAACAAAAATGATAATTTTAAAGCATTGAAATATTTAAATTTATAAAATTTCACATATAGACAATCACAAGTGTAATGCTCGAAAAAAAGCTACTATATATAAAAACGAGCCATTAATATTTAATTCACAATTTAGATGAGGCTCTTTTTGAAGAAATCACACCAGAATCTCTCAATGAAACAAAAACGATAGTTAAATATTTAAAAAGACAAAATAAAGAATTCTCAAATCTGCAGAAACGCCAAATTAAAGAGCTTAATGACTTACTGAAGTCACATTCTTTAAGCACTGAGAAATTGGAAAGTTGCCTTGGAAAACAAAAATCAATAATGCATAAAAAGAAAACCGAAAAGTAAACAAAAATATTTTTGTTTAGTATAATTTTTTGTTATTTCTGAAATTTACAATAATAAATGGTTAAAATGTTAAAAATACTGTTTCATAGTATCAATACTAAATAATGAAAAATAATAATAATCATTATTATTATTATTATTATTATTATTATTATTATTATTATTATTATTATTATTATTATTATTATTATTATTATTATTATTATTATTATTATTATTATTATTATTATTATTATTATTATTATTATTATTATTATTATTATTATTATTATTATTATTATTATTATTATTATTTAAATAAACATGGTAAAGACTTTATTAATAGAATCGCCATTCGTACATCTTTTTCAGTATATATTTCGATAGCATCACTATCATCATCAGGTTACCTACATTCACTAAGGATAAACTATATAATATTGATAATTTATAAACAAATGTTATCAAAGAAAAAGCTTTAAAAATATTTAAATGTTTAAAAGAAATGGGACCCTAACCCTAAATAAATAAATAATATGCAACAACATTTCTTTTTATATTTTAATTTTTATAAATTTTAATTTTTATTTAGTTCATAATTTTTATAAACGTGAATTATTTTGTTAAATTTTATTAATTTATTATAATTTTATTGAAGACTTCCTAATAAAATCTTGAATATTAACTTATTAAAGTTTCATTTTATTAATTTAAATGCAGTTTTTTATACTTGGAACATAACCCCATTTTATCTCTTGAATTCATGTCTCTTACAACGCGATTTCTTACAGCGCGACGTTTCCTAAGAACGTATCCGTCGCGTAGTAGGAGGGTTGACTGTACTTCAAAAAGGTATGCACACACAGACGCGAAAGAATTATAATAACAATAAACGCACACACAGTCGTGAGCACATACGATCGGCTGAAGGAAAGCATAATAATTATTGGTAAAATCAATAAAAGTGCAAAATTAATTAAAATTTACTAAAAATCAAAATATCAATATTGGGTATGGTTGCACCCCAAATTGATAGACGAGTTCAGAAATTATAACGAAATTTAATTAGGGGTTCACAGAGAAAGTTAATGCGAAAAAAACAAATTAATTTAAATTAACTAATCTGTAATGGAAAGCCCGAGTTCATGGGAAACCCGAAGGCAGTGAGACCCGATCGATCAAATAAGAGAGGGAAATTGCAAGCTCCAATCTAGAACAAACATATTAAAATAATTTGGAAACCCTCAAATGTTTACCTACGATTTCCAGGAGATAATTAATTGTAATTCTGTAGATCAGTGGTCTTCCAAATGTGTTCCGCGGAACTCTAGAGTTCCAAAAAAAATCAATAATTTAAAAGAAATTGCTTCATTTCTCACCAAAAAGGCATCAATAAAAATTTTTCATTTCTCATAAAAAAACATAAAAATTTCAAGAATTTCATAAAAAACCTTAAATAAAATCTATATTTTTACGCATTATTTCACATAAGGGTTCCGCGAGTTTTTGAAGTTTGAAGACCACTGCTTTAAATAATTGCCCTCTCAGAAACAGTGTAAAAAGAGAGCTCAGGAACAGACAGACAAGTTAATTTATTAGAGACTGGAGAGAGTGTATAATTAAATACAGCAAAAAGTATAGAATTCTGATCCTTAAGACCCTAATTTTATACTAGAGAAGATATAAACAAAATAACATTGCACGCAGCAATACAGTATAGAATCTTGATGCAAGCACCCTTCTTCTATTCTAGAGAAGATTTTCTATTTTGAAGATTTTATTGCTTCTTCTTCTTTATACATATTTCATTTTTTGCCGTTTTTATTTTTGGTCTTTTTCCTTTTTCGGTCGTTTTCTTTTTTAGTTATTATCCTAAATCCTGGATTTGGATCTGTTTCTTCTTCTATGAGTCTTGTAGACTCTATTTCTTGCGTTGTCTTTTTGGCTTTTGCATCATTTTCTTGAGCTGCCTTTTGGGCTTCTGCTTCTTTTTCTTGAGCTGCCTTTTGGGCTTCTGCTTTTTTGTCCATCTTTTTTCTTTCTTTTTTACTGCTTCCATTACTTTTTTTCCGAAATCACTGTCAGTTTCTTCGTATCTAGCGTATTTGGCTTCTCTTTCGCTTTCGCTTTCATCAGGTGTTGATCCTAAGTCTAAGCTGTTGGAATTGTAGTCTGTTTCATAGACTATGATCGATTTATCTTCTGAGAGACTCTTTTCATTTTCGTGGTTTTCATATATTTCTTCTGGGACATTATTATTGTCTAGGTCCACTTCTTGTTCGGTTTCACTGTCAGACCCATCAGGTGCCTCATCCCATGGTCGGCATAAATATACATGTTTGCCGAATTTGAATGATCTAGTTACTCCAACAATTGATCTTGTGATCATGAAGTTGAAGAAATTTATTGTGTTTCTTTGGTCTCGTCTGTTTTCGAATTTATTAAAACTAAGTACATGTTCTATATTTTCGATAAGCTTTTCATCCTCTTTCCTGAGTATTGGTGATTTGACATTTGGTTTGATCTTTTTTGTCCATTCTTCTGGAATTGTGTAATTTTCTGTGACTTCGTGCCAGTTTATATTGCTGAGAGATTCGCACGTTCTTTTGATGATGTTTCCTGTATGATATGTTGCTCTATACTTATCTTCGAATGTCTCATTACCAGTTGGTCGAAGAGACAAAGAAAAGCTCAGAGAATCAGGCGATCAATGATTAGAAAACGAAATATGGTAATTGGAAAAAGGTTTAATTCTCGTATCAGAAAAGGTGATTGCCCCTCGGGTTATTTTACCTTAAAGAGTAATATTTATATTGAGCGAAAGGTGCAAATATAGTGATTGAAATTGAATAAAGTTATTCTGTGTTGGGTTTCGATTTATTTGTCTAAAAATGAACATGAGGAATTAGAAGGAACCGACTTGAAAAATAAAACCCAACACGTCTAAATCCGTTTCATAAAATATACAAGCATGAGGAGGCTGTTATAGAAACTTTAAAGAGATGATATGCAATTTTCTTCTTTTTGCATAGTATGATCAATAAAGTGTTTATTTTTTCATTACAATGGAGAATTTAGGAATGTCCCAATCCACGTATATTTTCCATTTTAAATATATGTAGTTTGATTTTCTGTAATCACACGAGTGGATGATTTTGTTATTTGTTATTTGTTATTTTGTTAACGTTCAGGCCGGCTACGATTTTCATGCTGCGCATCATCTGGAGGCGCAGTTTATGTTATTGAACAAATTGAACAAACAAATATGTTTATAATACGTTATTAATTATAATTTTAATTAAAATTAAATGTTTTTGATGAATGTTAAATTTTCTAATAAAACGTCTAATAACACAATGAAATACGTCCCACAGGTGGTATACACCGGCGGGAACGTGTTAAAGAAAGTATATAGTTATATATTGTATATATTGAAGCTACAAAATAGTTTGGCAACAGCGTTAAACCACTTGTGCTGGCAATTAATGAATATCTGCGTGTGTTAAACCGGCCTAAAGCAGTTAGCGGCGAGTTGGGTTGTTATTTTAATTTATAGTTAAGTTAGGGTTAGGCACGTCATATCTACAAAACATTATATCTACGTCATCTATGATACGTTTGGTACAGATAGAAGTTGATTAGCATAGAGCGCCATTTTGTAATGCAAGTGGTTAAATATGTTATTTGCCACTGTGTAACTAACTATTTTTAACCTTTTATATATCTAATTATTTTTTTATAAATGGAGCTGACTGTGTGGTTTTTAACTGGATGGTAGAAATAATTTTTAAAAAAAAATTAATTTTCTAAAATCTTATTTGTAGCAGTTTTATCGTATTTATAATCGAAGGTGAGGAACAAAAATATCAAAATTGCTAAATATTTAAAAAATTAACATTATTAAAATTAATTTTTTAAAAGTATATCTGTACATTATGGAGTTTTCCTCCATATTGACTACCTATCTTACCCCTTTAGGTACGATACTTCAATAAAATATTTCACCAGTTCTCGAGTATCCTACATCCATTCCATAGCTCCAATATAAATTATCACCTTTACTGATAATTTACTGTTATTCTCTTTTATGTAGTCTTCAAATATTTCAAAAATCTAGTGTTTTCTTATTTTGTATTGAAAAAATTATTTGTTTAATAAATTTATTTCATTTTTATGTTATTTTTAACGACGTTGTTTTTTTGAAAATGCTATTTCTGCATTTTTGTGTTGGTTGAATCAATAAATAGTGCAAATATTCTGTTTTATGCATTTCAAATGTATTAAAAAAATTACGACATTTGCAAAGTGATGATAGCAGAATTTCCGGGCGAATTTGCAAATATTTACTCTAAATTTATTAAAAGATGTGGGCTAAAACTTCGATTTCCTTTTATACGTGATTTTAAAATATTATAATTAATGGTTTTATAGATAAATTATGCAAATTAATTTTTAATTCAACATTTTATTTAGAATTTATAAAAAAGAATTAAATTTTTTTTAATTTATTTGAATAATTAATCGTTTCTTAAAATAGCACTTAAATTGCAAAAACAGCAGCTTTTGAAAAGTGATTTTAATGTAGTGTCAATTTTAATGAAAGCAGATGTAAATTTGAAAGAAGCGAATAATTTTTTCATAAATTATTTAAATAATTATAATTAAAATAATTTATAATATAAAATTTGCATCATCAATATTATTATTATTATTATTATTATTATTATTATTATTATTATTATTATTATTATTATTATTATTATTATTATTATTATTATTATTATTATTATTATTATTATTATTATTATTATTATTATTATTATTATTATTATTATTATTATTATTATTATTATTATTATTATTATTATTATTATTATTATTATTATTATCATTATTATTATAGTAGTTATGTTTGTTGTTTTATTATTATTATTATACTTACTAATTATTTATGTAATTTATTATATATTATTTAGTCAAATGAAGATCGACATGAATCAAAAAAGTATTCAAGAGGTAATATTTGTAATTTTTTTTTCAATTTATTATTTTTCAATTTTTTTAAATGTATGTAATTTTGGTGACCTGACAAATGGGCCCCTACAAAATTGCCCCCGACAAAAGACCCCTGTCAAAAGGGCCCTTGGCAAAACGACATCCGGCATAAAGGCCAGAGAAAAGGGCCTATGATATAAGGCCCTTGGCAAAAACGACACCTGTCAAAAGGGCCCCACCAATAGAACCGCGTAAACACTGCGTAATCAAAAACACACTCTTTCCGGAAGTTTCACACCCCAAAAACAACTATACACTTTTCCCCACTCTCTCTGAAAAGCCCTAAATTCTATTTTACACCGCACCCTCACATATTATCTTCCTGACCAGCCTGACACATACTTTCTTGCTAACGCATTCCATGAATTCTTCACCGACAGGATTGATCGAATTCGTGCCGAATTTACTATTCTGGCCTCTCCTGGTCCATATAAAATTCCAACTACTCCCCCGTCAAAACCATTCCGTGGTACTATATGCATGTTTAATAGCAAACGTATAGAACCTATTTTAAAAAGTCCAAATCGTTTTGTAGCCAGTGATAAATAGGCATTCTTTTGGCACTTAGCAGTTCACGCTTAAAAAGTCAAGGATGACGTCATCATAGTAACGTCACAATACAATATTACTGTCATTTTGAAGTCAATATACATACAATGCGTTCCTGGAAATTGAGCGTAATAGAAAACAGCGCTATAGGAGGGTAAATTCAATTCACGGTATACATCTACTTGAGGTCCCCCATTTTCAATTTCTCGAATTTTTTGTTAAATATTTCACATTTTCTTTCCGTCCTGACATTATTGATAAGAAATTATTTAGTTATTTACAAATATAAATAGGAATTTCAACAAGAAACACTGATTAACTGTTAAATTCTTGTTTCTAAAAAAATTCAAACGATTTGTGTGAATCCCCAAAATATAAACAAAAATGTATGGAATTTTTTACTATATATTTATATGTATTCTTTTTAATGATTTTTTCATATCAAAAATTTTTTTTTGAGCGTTATAACGAAACAGCTTTGTAAGTGGGAGTGACTTGAAAAAGGCAGTGCCGAAAATTCGTGAATATCAAAAAACAAATATTATTGATTTATAGTCTTCAAGCTCTCTTTTTAATAAATTCAATGGAAAAAATAATCAGTGGTGAAATTGGTAAAAAATGTTCTTATAATATATATTTATAAGATTTCTTTGTCAATAAAAATGATTTCTAGACATTGCCAGTTATTAACATGTTGTTTCTGTTGGATAATACCGTATTTTCGCGCAAATGTGGATATTGGCAAAACTCTCATATAAACACTGAATTTTCACTAAACCAATAAAAAATATACAAGTTAAATTCAGTAGAAAAAATTGAGATATACATGGCATATAGTAGACAGGAAAATATGCGGGTATATGGATATAGAACTTTAACTTATCTGCAAACCAATATTGGAAGGGGGTTGATAGGTGTTCGGAAATGTTCGTCATTTGCCATTCCAAGAATTTGTAGAGAGCTAGCACTAACCTTATCGATTGTTAACGCTGCTTGATCGACATATCTGATCACATAGTTTAAATTTGGTTGAAAATTGTACAAAGTTGATAATATAAACTGTGATTTAATTGTATAAATGGAGGTAGATTGTAAATATTACAAGTCAAGAAGAAACTGAATTATCCAAATATATAATATTTTATTGCATCAGTACCATATGATGCATACTTGTCAATTTCAGTTCACTCAGCTGGTGAATTTGTAAATGAAGCCAAATTTAAAATGTGGTATCCCAGCGTAGAATTTAAAGAATCGGAAAAAGTCACACAAGGAATATTGCATTTCCAAACCAGAAGGAACTTGAAGACCTAGTCAAAATCTTAAATCTTCCTAAATATGATATCCATAATAATTATGGTAATAATAATAATAATAATAATAATAATAATAATAATAATAATAATAATAATAATAATAATAATAATAATAATAATAATAATAATAATAATAATAATAATAATAATAATAATATGTAGATTAAAATTATTTGTTTAGATGGTAAGTCTTGCAGAGAAAAATCAACAAGAAAAGAATAAAATATGTTTAAATCATTTAAACGCTGAGCAAAATCTAAAGTTATTAAATCAGCAACAATTGAAAGAAGCCTATTTAAAGGTATTTAACTTGAAATTTTGTAAACTAAAATCTATATATTTTTTATATATGAAGGTTCTAAGTCAGTTGCAATTAGGTCAACGCAAATATCTTAGGTTGGTTCAAAAGCGAGAAGTAAAAGAAATGCATAATCAACAAACGAAGTCTTCAATGGAAGCAAATCGAATTGTAATAACCGACAGTAATTTTAGAAATAAAGCTGAAAGAGATAGGCGATTGAGAGAACTTTGCGATTACAACGCAAAACGGTTTTTAGATCAAAGAAGAGCTCAGCAAATGAAGCACAACAGGCAAGAAGAACTCCTTGAACAGAAGCATGAAGAACAGAAAAAACGATTATTTGAATTCATTGAAGAAGTAATTAATTTAATTTGTATTTTCACGTTTACAAATTGTAAGTTTAATAATACGACTTCATTCGGGAAAATGGAGAGAGGCTATAACGAATTAATCGGTTTTTTGATACTTAATAATTGGGTCTTTCCGCTTTATTGTGATGTTACACATTTATCTTTTATTTGCTTTCGTTTCCCTGTTTTGTTATCTTCGAAGGTTAAGAGTAGAACAAGAATCATCTTCGTGAAAAGGTGGACATCAAAGATTAATGTATCGTTGATTTTAATAAATCCCCAATTTTCGGTATGATATCACTTTATTTAATCAGGGGTTTAGTTAAACAATGATTATCACTTTCATGTTTCGCTTTAAGCTTCCCTATCTATCTTCCCTATTTCTACCCTAACCCTGAGAATAGTCTTTGATTTTTAAATGACTTTTATTTATTTATTAATTATGAAAAGTTAAAAAAATCTATGAAATCCCCATGTAAGAAATCACGAAGAAGATTTTTCTATTTCTATATGAAATCTGTCGGACATTGTTAATGTAAATAATTTCTTATGGTACTATTAATAGCATGTTCTCTACCAACAAATTCTTTATTATATTGTGTACGATGCCATGTTTTGTAAAACTTTAAATCTTTTGAATAGATGAATTATTTGAGCGGAATCATGACTGAAGATTTAGTTATGAAAATCTTTAGGTTTATGAATTAAAAATGAGTGAAATGCCATTTTGACATTTCGTGTCATGAGGAAAATTTATCATAGATTTAAACAAAAAAATAGTAGAGAGGGATTGGTTAGATTATAAGGAGAATGAAATAATAACTCAATGGCTCCTTAATTTTTTGCTGGATCTTTTTCAAAATATTGGTTGGGCATTATTTTGTACGAAAACTATTAGTTTTTTATTAAGTGAAACCAACTTTAACTATCTTAAAGAAATATATTTATTAAGATTTTTGGTACTTATCCCTCTTTTGACTAGATAACAATATTGCCTTAATTTAATTTATGGTGTGTCTAGAACAAATGAAATACGCTTGTTATTATTTAGAGTAAGCGAAGAAATTGTTGCTTGCAAGTGGGGATCGACTTCCATTTATAGGCTTGTTGTAGAGACGTGAATCGTACTAATAACCCTACTTTCGAGCGCTTATTGGATAATTTTAAATCGAATTTTCTATGTACTTGTTTGAATGTATTAGTGTTACTGGGCAGGTTGGATATCTTTACTGTGAGTTAAAAAGGACTGTCCAATTTCCTACATTGACCTTCCCAGTTTTTCTACGACAGTTGACCATGACACTGCCCCCATTTATTAGACGTTATTATGCCCCTATTGTTGTTGTCTACTAGTCCCCAAGAAAGACTTTTGACCTATGCGTTACTGCAATTTTCGCTTTTAAGTTTAGTTTCTCCTAACCGACACCCAGAACAACTGCTACACTTGTGACACGGCCATTCTGGATTGGTTTACACTGGGCTTTCAACACATGGTTGACCTGCTCGGGCCGACTCCAGCTGTCCACCACGTCGGGTCGCCTGGTTATACTGCTCGGGATTCAGGTGAACAACCTTGTTCATACTTGCTTTTCCCAGATTCTGAACCGTACATTTTGACCATTTTGAGCTTTAAACGAAGACCTCCCTGTCAGGCTAGGATGTGATATGGGTCGAAAAGTTCATTTATTCACACCGCTCGGCACGCTTACCGGTGGGTTAGTTTTTGACTTCGTTCGAGCGACCCTGAAAACTCGGTCTCAAGTCATATTATCTTATAAACATAAATAAAATAGCAATCGAGTAAGCATTAAAATTATATTTTTCATAATTAATTAAAGAAAAATTTAAGATAATAACAGTGCTGATCGTAATAAACATATTGTACAAAACGATTTGCTACTAACCAACAAACTTGACCGTATTGCCGATAGTATACAATTCCTATCATTTTAATATGAACTTTTATTTAATTTTTCCGTTAAAATGTTGTTTATATTAATTTATTTAATTCACTCTTTTATTAATTTAATTTTTCGATAGTCCTTTAGGGATTTTCAACCCTGACTAGTCGTATCGTCGCCAATATTTGATTCAGGTATTCTCCTTTGCCTTCTTTATCAGTTTCTTTGTGTCTTTTTTCTTATATGGGCGTTTTTTTACTTCTAAATATGATTTTGGAGTTGTTTGCGGTTGCTATTTTTTATTTAAGTGTTGTTTATTTTTTGTTTAATTGGTGTTTTATTTCTTAACTTTTGTATAACTTCTTGCTTTTTCCTTCCTATGTGATCTCACTTTAGCAGATACGTCAAACGCATTTTAAATATATTAATTAATTTTATTTCCTTTGTCTAACGGTTAGACAAAGGAAATAAATTAAACTCTAACCCACCAAAAGTAGTTTAATTTAAAAAAAAGACAAGAAGATATATTATGGATATTTCTCTTAGCGTTGTATATGTTTGGTCGGTGTTTTTTTAAAAGGTAATTTGATACAAACATTTCAGGATACGCGTTCAAGAGGAAGATTTTCTAATGTTTTTTTGAAATTTTCTAATGTTTTTTGAATCATACTTGTGACAGCAATTTCTTGTGGCTCGCGCTCTTTCCCATTATAGCAGTGCAATGTTGGATTGGATTGAAACATAGCTTATCCAATGGGAAATGTTGGCACATTTGTTTATATATATATATATATAATTTATTAAAAAGCTTGACTATGAATCAGTAAATATATCATTATTAACGTGG